>OVBX01001692.1:0-24203 GCA_900406325.1 Erucastrum elatum | reverse complement strand
ATTGGATTTTCTTAGCATTTCCATTAAACCCTCAACCAAATCCTCACGAATTTTATTGTTTACTGAACTCCCACTGCGGAGCCAAGAAACACATATAAATTAGCGTATTGATAAATTAAAAAAATGTATATATTGATGATTTTATATACCCGACCCCGTTGTTATGAAACTTATACCTTAATGCAGAGAGACGGTTATGGACTTCATTCTCAGTATCGTGAATATAAAGCTGGGAAAATTTCGCAGGGTCATCTCCTTTAGGCTTCACGCTGCCAATCATGTGGTAATTCTCTCCATGAAGTTTAAACACTCTAGGACCTTGGCCCTCATTAACGGCGTTATCAATCTTACCACCCAGAGATGTAAACGAAAACATCATATTGAAGGCTCGTATATTATCACGAAAATGCTTGCTGATACTGTCATCCTTGGTTAAAAGGTCCATAAGATATGATGGTGGTTCCTTAAGTGTAGGTAGTTTGATTTTCCCTCTCAAACAACACATGGTGAATACAGGGACTTTTGGATTCCTCGTCTTACTAATTCTCTCATTATACCAAAATAAAGCTCCACACTTAGGACATTCATATGTCATATCTCCATCGTCCTTGTAGTCTTTCACCAAAAATTGAAAAATTTAAAAACAGTTATACTTCGTATAATAAAAAAAAAAACCAGATCTTGCATCATTAGTATAAATTTACTTTGAAAGGAGATTAGAAATTATACCTTCCTCTTTTTTGGCAATAACCGCCGGGGCGGTTTGTTGTTTCTGACTTTTGTTTTGCATCCTCCCAAATATTTGTGCCAGTGAATCATAAACCAGTGTTGTACGTTGATAACGTCTTAATGTTTCTGTACGTTCACCTACATCATCTTCAGCGTCCGATTGAAATCCATCACCTTCATTGCTTGAGCAATCCCAAATATCATCACCACTTTCTGATACGATGCAAATTAACAGCATGAAAAAACAATTCATAGTAAAACAAAGAAAGACTCAAAATTCTTACTTATTACATATTACATACTCATTCAAATTTGGTCTAGGTTATTACCTGAGGATTCTGATTCATCATTCAGCTGTGGTACTTTCTGTGTTAAGTTAATATTATGAGTATCACGCAGATTGACCTGCCTGTTATTCATGTTCCTCTCCCTCATAGCACCATCACCATCACCATCTGGGATAACCGTTATGATCAGAGTATGATATTTCAAAAAATACAAAATATAATTGTGTCCATAAGGCAATGGAAAACCACATTCATAACGTATGTAGGATATGTCTGTAACTCATACCAAAAATCAAACTAATATCCAAAAATCAAGTTTACCTGAATCAGAATCGATCTGGATGGGACTATTATAAGCACCTACGGACATCTTTCCTTTGTAACTTGAGGAAGCCTGAAGGCTACTTGTTACAATCTCTGGAGAAAAAAAAGTACGACCATTGGAAATCCCTGATACTGGTGTCGTCGGAGAAGCTGAAAATCTGGTTGCAATTTTAGCGGGTGTTTGTTGCACCTTTTTTTTCGGTTGTGATGTCTCTTTTTCAATTAGAAGTGGTCCTACAATATAAAAATAATAATTGTAATAAATCAAACTAATATAAACATAACTGAAATTCAAGACGCCATATAAATAACCTTGGCTCCCTTGTGTTGGATTGAAAACAGAACTGGAGGATGTTGCGCAGATATGACCTCCTGATAGGTTCGAATTTGGTGAAAACATCATCGAATTTGGGATGGTATCCTGATTTCCGTGTCTTAGCTTTGGACACTTGTTCATGATAAGAACTGAATTGCTTTGATCTGAATAAAATCGAATACCACATTACTTATAAGAGTATGACGTTGAACAGTCATATAATAAATTAGGAATCCTCCCCTTTCATAAGTTTATGAACCGAAGTTACCTTGGCTTGTTCTTCCAGCTTTGACTGGTCGTGAAATCTCTTTCCGTAATGGTATCCCTTTACCTTGCACATTAAAACCTGTTTGACCCACCGTAGGATTAACAATAGGAGTGTCTTCGGCGAATGGAAATTTCCTTTTTTGTTGCAATCGATTTCTCCTTTCAGCTCGAGCATTCTTGGTGTTGTTAGCAACTACATTTGTAATGTCTTTAAAAACTGGACAATTAGTGGTTGCTACCGGAATCCCTGTGTTTTGATTCCTCATTGTTTCTTCATAATGGAGAACAAACATTTAGTAAACAAACGTGTATGGCTTCAAAAAATGATAAAAATATGTCATGCTCCTATTGTTAATAAACTTTAAATCCGTTTCACCTTGTTTCTGCTTTTTGGATGGTTGTTTTGCATCTGTAATGAGTTCTCTCTTCCTTGGGGGTCTATTGTTCATCTTCACTGTTTAGTTCTTCTCTAATAGAACTGCTATATAGTTTTGCTCGACAGCTTATAAAGTGTAAAGTTGTTAAACCATCTACATAGAAGCTCAATTTACGTGATCCGGTTTTATGCCTGACCTATTCCATGGCGCAAATCAAGAAGATTTCATACAATCACGAAATATATTAAAATGATTTGTTTCCAATTATAGAGGCCTATATCACGAAAGATTTACTATGATTAAAATCACAGTGAAAATATCAGACCCCATTTATAAATAATGTATATTTATATTACGTAAATAATAACAGAGTTGATTCAATGTGAAAATAATAAAAACACACAACCAAATAATGAAACGAAGGACCATTAGGATTCATTACATTGGTATGTAAATGAAAAATAAAACTCAAATCATCGTTCACTGCTTATATAATATAGATTATACAAAAATATCAAACCCTCTCTGTGATAATCTTCAAGACCCTGAAAGTTGTAGAAGAGGATAAATTATCAATCCTTTTTATGGCAATCTTGAAGAGGTAGGTTTCACCAATAATATTATCGAGAGCAATAGGAGGTTCAGAAACGTCCACAATCTGAAAAAAAAAATATATATATATAACAACTATTGATTGATAATAAGTACTTAGAAAACTTCCTTGTCTTTTCAACAAATCTAATATTAACTTGAACATTGAACCAAACAATATATGTTTCTAATATGTAATGAATATGCATACCTCAAATTTATTAGATGGTGCAGGTAACTCCAAGCACGACTGATTCAGCAGTTTAAGTACATGGTTATGGGAAACCACGAATTGTGTGTCGCATGTGTCATCAAGCACCACTAAATGAAGTTTATACCTATAGTTGGTATTTTTGAAGTAACATAAATAACGATATATTGTTGATGGTTAAACTAATATGTTACTTTCGAATAAGTACCTCCGAACCGCCATTGAATAGTAAGAATTGCAAAAGCGACAATAGTACGAAGAGGAGGTCGGATCATATCCCGTGAAACCTGACCGGAACATCTTTTTGGAAACACTTACGACTTCTTTGTCACACTCCACGCATGACAAATCAAACCAACCCAACTCAAAATCAATAGCAGCTATGGTGCAGAGAACGATCGCATATTCATCCTTTTAATAGCCATTCATATGCATGTGAAATACATGTTGTCAGATAACGGGATTGCCTTTGAGAGATATAAAGGAATTATATGGATATAAATTGTATTAGGTTAGACATATTGGTTAGAAATACCTTGTCAGCACTCAAGATTCCGGCAATAGTCTTTCTTGGGGTATTGCTAACAAATAAATTTTGTTTCCGGAAATAATGTATATGGTGTACGAACTTGAATTCTACAATGGCTACCGGTATGTTGTCGCTAGGCACATAAATTCACAGTCCATTAACACATTAGTTAAAAACAATCTAACTACGATAGAAGTATATTTCCTGCAAGTGACTAATTAAATATAAAGATTAGAGGACATAGATTACCTGTTAAGTAATCCATGATCTTCCACGAAGTGAGGGTTTATATTAAATGTACTGATTCCACGGCAGTTACTTATTATTGATTCATCTATTGTTGAGCAATGTCAGAAAAACCAAAAAAAAATGAAAAAACGGTGGCAGTGAATTGAAGGTCTTATAAAAATTTGTCATTTTTAACGATTAAAATATGGCGCATTCGTTATTCTATGGTAATTTACTTATGTACCTTTGAGGAATAACAGTTTCATGTATCTGAATTTACATACGGTAGAAAGTCCACCACGCATCCGGATGGTTTCGTCTACATCTCTTGCGATATGTCCCCACAGAAGCATTGGTAGTCTTTGATCACTATTTTGCGTATAAAATTAGATAACCATATAATAGCTTCATTTAATCAAAGATTAAGATAAACGTACAAAAGTGTTGGAAATAAAAGGTAAATGGAACGTACTCTGAGTTACGCAGCTCTAAAAACAGTATCTCGGTCTCTTTGCCGTTAATACTAACATGATCAAAGTTACTGATTTCAACAACGTGACCAATAACATCTGCATAATGAGAAAATAATTGTATAGTCAGTTGTATATAGATGTTTCAGATCAAAGGATGTAGGGTGAAAATAAATTGATCCACTGACCGAATAAGATGTCGGGATCAATTGATCCGTATTGCAGATCCCCGAACTTCTCTGGTCGGAACTCGCATACAGAGTCTGGAAGTTGCCTAGTTGGTCGTACTCCAGTGAAAGGCAGGAATATGATCTTGTATGGATGGGAAGTTGTTTTTTCACATCCAGTTTGTTCTTCAAGAACAAAATTTTCAATGATCTTGGAATGACCTTCTTCCAGATAGGGTCCGTACCTAGAAACCAAACCCTTCCTTATTGATGCATGAATTTTTTCACCCTATTCCATAAAACACAATTTTGAATAAGAATTACTTAGGGTTGTGTTCAATGTCATACATTAGTTAACAACCATATCGACAACTGTAAATAAACTTGCCTCAGTATCGCATAGTACCATCTCAATAGAATTGATGTCTCCGGCGTCATCATATGTTTGATAAAGTCGATCTATTTTAACTCTAATCTTCCACCTCCCTCTATTTGGTGTCAATACTTCTACCGAATCTGCAGACATTACGTCGGAAATAAGGTAAAAGGGAGAAGAAGTATTAGGTTAAAGAAACTCCGAAGACCTAATCACTCCATTTAAATATTCAAAACTTCCATTTACTGGTATTGATATTCATTGCTTAACTCCTTATTATTGTATAATGATTAGCATGAAAGAGGAAATAATTTATATGCCATATCCCCTATAATACTTGGGATACAATTATAAATTTCCATTTAATACAACTTTTAATTTATTATATTCTATTATTATGCCGAATTCAAATTTGTAGCATTTTCGAGTTCTGCTTCCAAAGTCGAATAATCTTAACACTTATTTGGTACATTGTTTTCAAGGGTACACCTCATGTCGAAATTAGATTTGCTCATCATATCCAATTTGCATACAAACCAGATTTATACATTATGTCAAGTCATTATTATAAAATCTGGATCATATATCAATTTCCATTATTATATGATCAAATATCCTTTATTTATAATCGATATTAAATATATAATTAAAATAATGTACTAATCTATATTCTGAATTCCATTCTTGCACCTCTAAAATGATATTGATTTAACTAATCGTTTATGAATATTAAACACGTAAAGTATCAAGTCTACTGAAGTAAATAAATTACTATAATGAATCATTATCACATTGAATAATGTTATGCCTATCAAATTTTTAATTAGATACAGTTAAATTTGTATGCCAATATTGCAAATACTTGGATACGAACTTGTGCTTAACCAAACTAAAATCAAACCAAAGTGTAACTAAAACAACTTACAATCATCATACACATGCAATGAGATACCAAAATGTGATAAGCATTCAATAACTTGGTTAACATATAATTTTCTTTAAACGTTTTAGATACCCTACAAAAGATGAGTGACTTAACCATGATATAAAAAAAAAACATAAATTATCCGAGAACATACTTAACCAAAATGTAACACCAAAATGTGAAAACATCAAACGTTTTATTGTAGAAACCGGTTCGTTACTAAACAGATGCTATTCTGCATACATCTGTGGCTCGCCCAACTTGTCCCAATCGATGCACGGTACAATCACATCTGACGCCTTGGCCTCCGCAAGCCTGAGTTCAGACTCCAACTTCTCTTTCTCTTCCTTCAAGGCTCTGTTCTTGAAGAGGCGGTGAATGAGTTCGAGTTTGCCTTGTACGCGGGAGACCTCACGCTCCGCTTGATGTTTCCTGTACTCTGCATCTTGTTGTTGCTTGTACTTCTTTAGTTTGGTTCGGTATTGCTCGGTCATTGCCTCCATACCTCTCTTAAACGCCTCTTCCACAGAATCCCCATATTCCTCAACAATAGGAGCCTTGAGTCTGAGTTCCCTGTTACTTGCCATGCTGGTCTCTTCGCCTGCATGTAAACGATTTAAAATAAGAGTTAGGAAAAATCTTCTACATGTCATGGGTAACCGTGCTTTTCCTATATAAAAATTGGCAAAATCAATAAATCTCTATCCTATTTTTTATCTAATGAAATATCAGTGCTTCCAATAAGTAATACGGATATGAAATAAGATTCTTCAAATCTGGAATTGCATTTTAGCTTGTTGCAAAATCATGCGCAAGGCTTTGTGAATATATTTAAGATCTCATTCGCAAGAATGCTAATGGATCGGGAAAATGCAAACTAATAGAAGAATACACACAAAAACAAAGCAATAAACCGCTACACGTGCTAACCGAAATTGGAGAGTTTCAAATGGAGAAGATGAGATTTGATGATGATGATAAAGGAGAGAGGTTGTGTGTGTATTACATCCTCCTAAATTCCCTAATTTATAAGCCAATGGAATGCACCCGAAGAGTCGTGTCTCCTCGCTCAATTATTATTTTGGTTCAAAGTTGATTTACAAAATCATATAAAAGTTATATACCTAATGTTAACAAATCACATATTTATGTATTTTAAGAATGGAAGGTTCCGATTGTATTCTTAATTCAAAGATATTATTATCTACCTAATGTTAACAAATCAAATATTTAGATCCTTTTACAAAATCGAACATCAATTTATATACCTAATTATAAATAAAGCAAACAAATATTTAGATACTTTAAAAATGGAAAGTTAAGAAGGTTTTTTTTTAATTATTTCGGTATTTCTATGAAATGAAAAATATATACTCCTAAACCATTGATAATCAAAGAGTGTATTTAAAGTTTGTTTTTTATCATTTGTTTGATTAATTCTAAAAACTTAGCAAATGCTAAGAGTCAACATATAAACAATATAAAGTAAATTTAGTTAAGAAAAATTGAAGAGATTTGTAAGAATCCTTTAATGAAAATGGAGGCTTTCGTTATAAATGAAAATGCAGAACATCCAATGAGTAGCCAATAAATAAAAGCGTAGAGATTGATAAAGAAAATAATTACAATACGAACTCGTAGCTCAACGATAAAATAAAAAGGAAATTTAAAGCCTCCACGACCTACGCCTTCATGATCATGTCATATTAGCCACGGTTGTGGAATTCTGAAATGATCTCAACGTTGCTGCATATCTTGTTGACTTTGAAAGTGTCATGATTGTAGATGAAGTTCTCTCTGAGTATCTCAACCTTGAACAAAAATGTCTTGCCGACCAAATCGTGGATGACCATGGGTAGTTCAGCCTGTTCGCGGATCTGTTTTTTTGTAGTCACATGAGTAAAAAACAATTTATTTACAACAGCAGAATTAATGTAAACAAACTTTCTATCGACAGTTATTGACCATCTACATCTAATACCTCGTCCGTAACGGGTCCGGTTAACTCAATGCAAGCACGTCGAACTAACTGTAAAGCAAGATGGTCGAATATGATAAACTTGGAGGAACCAGTATTGTCTTCCACTACAATGTGCAACTTGTACCTAAAATTCACAGTTGTTAATGTGATAATCATATTAATCCTCTATCTATATAACATAAATATTTTGCACGGTTTATATATTCCCAAATAAATAATAGGCATTTCACCTTGGAAACAATTTAGGAGCATAACACTTGCACTTGGCACAGTATATCTTGAATTTAGAAACATCATCGTCAAGATTAAGACCGGTTGCAATAGGGGGTTCATAATGAACTCTCCTTGAACACATTTGGCAAGCAAGGTAGTACCATCCCAATTCAGTTTCAATTGCCGCAATTTTGCACATAACAATACACATCGCCACCTAAATGCATCGTGCAAAGCCACGTTATCCTCTAAATTCAAACGTTTCATAAATAAGATGCGATCCAAAAGTATAGTTTCAAAATTACTCACATGACGACTGTCGATCATCTCAGCAATTTTTTTCCCGGGAGTATGAACCAGAAAGTCATGCTTCTCCGAATAATGTTTTAGTTCAGATGGTGGCAAGTTCTCCGAAAACTTGATCCTCATATTATCTTTGGGCAACCTGAAAAGAACATTTCAAAAAGTACATGATATACAAAGTTAAGTCCACCAAGATAATGGAAAAATACTATACAAAAACACTTATAATACATTAAGTTCATCATAAGATACTTACATTAATCTAAATTCTTCAACATCATCCATTGAGGGATTCACCATCACATCGGTAATGTTGAATGCGTTTCCCAGAATGGGTTCCTCTACATTTCGATAAGAGAGAACATCATAATTACCAAATATTAGTCAAAATGACTAAATAATCAAGTTGTAGTTCAGCTAAACCGTACCTTTATTACCATTGGTTGCCATAATCTTTGCAAACCTCATAACCAATATCAAATGATGATCACCACGAAGTTGTATGGCGCTATTGAAATCGGCAGCGACCTTTCCCCACAGCACAACTGGTAGACGAAAATCACTATATCAAAGGGGAACATCAGAAACACCGGTTAAAACTTTCATATGCATGTGAATAAAAAACATATAGAAAAAACAATGGCATTATCAAGTGTCGATATACGGTCGGGAGCATACTCCGTATCGCGTATCTGAATACAAATCTTTTGAATTTCTGCTCCATTAACACCAAGGATTTGGAGTGGACCTGCCTCCACAACATGTCCGATCACATCTGTTTAAAACATAAACATCAGTATGCATCATACGCATTTTATATATAATTAGTATGTATTATTTCAAACTCACCAATCAGATATTCAGGATTCAGTGATCCATCGAGAACATCAATAAATTTCACAGGTGTGAAACCATGGGGAGGAATAGGCAAATCGTCAGTCAAGCTCACCAGAGATGACGAAAGGAAATTGATTTTGAAACGATGGCCAGTTGTTCTGTATGCGCCACAGACAGGAGTCAGGGTGAAGTTAGTCAGGATCATAGTTCTCCCGCGAGCAAGACATTTCCCAAACTTTAAGACCAAAGAGCTCCTAACACTGGCATGAATTTTATCTCCCTACACGTAACCAAATAAATATTAGCTATAGTGTGTATATTCGGCCATTACATATGTCAGAATATATGCAGATATGATCTAAATATAAAATTTTACATATGTGTCGATGAAGACCATCTCTATGGTCGGGCCAGTTGAAGGCGATGTCTGCTTCCACATATGAATGATCATGACCCGGATTCTCAAAATTGTTGTTCTGCTGTTCAGATCAACGACAGAAGTAATACCATTCATTTCCCCCAAAAAACTTTTTGTTGCTGCAATGTTTTGTATAGCCAATCAAGAATAATACGTACATAAATAGGACGACAACATTGTTATTCTATATGCAGCAATTTAATGCTAGTATATCAATCAACCATAAATTTACTACAGTTGTGGAATGTGAGAATTTGTTATGATCAATTTATTTTGAACTATATCAATCATAGCTTATTTGGTAAATCGAAATAACTTTGATTGATTCGGATAAGATCATATTCGTAAAATCAGCAAATGATCGATTGGAACATTTATACTAATAATTGAAACATAAATTTACTCACAATCAATAATTTTACTGCGCAATATATGATTTTACTCGTTTAAGAATATTCAAATTTTGTATCACTAATTCAGATATGAAACAAATCATTACTCAATAATTGGAAGATATGGACTAATAGCGACGTTATTTTATAAAGATTTTGGCCAATATTCAATAAGATAATTAGTATCCATTATATTTCTCTATTTCTTGTATACAACATTAACTTCCAAATACTATATTCAATGATTAGTATGAATACTATGATAATTGGCTATTACAATACATCGTCTATGTTAGAAATATCATATGATTTTCTGTTTGATTTATTTATACAAACAAATAAACTTTCAAAATATAGGGGCATTCAGCTTATGAAAATAAGACTCACATATTTGTATACGTTATATCAACCTTACTTTTTTCTCAAAAGTAACAATAATATTTACGTTATTTCACATCTCTTTATTGGCCTTATTAAAGCTTTCTACATCCTCCTTCCCCCAAAATCATAACTTCACCTCTCTTGTTATTTATAAAAAATACATATCCTCTCTCCCAAAGACATCCCACTTGAGAATGAGTGACAAATCGGTCAACAATTACGATGGCTACAACTACGATGAAGACTCGGACACAGACGACTACTCGAAAGACGATCCCACAAGTTATTACCGATATCTGCCTCTACGACATTTTGCTGCAAGACCACTTGAGATGTTGACCGATCATGAAAAGCTATTGGAGAAGTGCGTAGAGGCAGATAACCCCGAGGCCCACTACATCGAAGGATTACTTCGATACTTCCACCACAAGGAAGAACTCTTAGGCCTCAGGCATCTACGTAATGCTTCGGTTCTGAATAATAAAAACGGTACGTATGCCTACGGTCTGTTAATGCTATTAGACGGTAACTATAAGAAAGGGATTAAGTTTTTAGATAAACTGCCATGGAGACATAACTTAGCAAAGACTAATAGATGTTGGGAAAGAATGAAGAACTCGCTACGGGACATGCAAGTTTTGGTTAATAGAGATACATATGCAAATTATGTAAACCTTCGGCCACGCACGGAATGTTGCGATCCAGACAACATGGATGAGGTATGTGGACATTGTTACTACTACAAAAGACTACGCCTCTTTGTCGAATTTGCAGACGAAGATGTATCAAGTTCGGGTTAATCATAAGTCGTCAATCTTATCGAGTTCCGACAATTTGTTTCAATGTATGGATGAGCTAAACATGATGAACGATCACTTTGCATCATTCATTTGGTTCGTCGAGTTGTCAAAGCCCGTGGTCTTGTTTATTTATGTCTTTAATGTTTTTTTAGAGTCTTGTCCAATGAATGCTTAATGAATATTTCTATCCCAATGATTTTTTTATGATATAATATATATCTTTATGCTTCCTGTATTTGCCGCAAAAGTTTTATCCTAAAATGGATATTCCAGCCTTAAATGGGAAAACATGGAAATTCAAACGTTAGCATACGCAAAACTTAATTTCATGCAGTGAGTATACATATGTAACATGTATGTTTTTGAGAAAGTCGATATGTTCCGTGTGCATGCGGAGCGATTCCTCATCAAAAATGTCCGCAACTTGGTCGTTATGTAACTGTGCCCTAATATACTCATCTATGCTATCGTCTGTGCCTTAACAACTACCGATGGCTGTTCATGTAATTCGTCTTAGAACTCTGACATCCCATTGCCCTTCCTTTCGGCATAGCATTTACGATTTTTAGACAACCTGATTGTTTTCTCGATCTATCTTTCAAAAAGGGATAATAGTGAATGAAGAAGTGCATGAAAGACAAAGTCTCTGGGAAAGCCTTGGACAGGCTTTAATAAAGTTGAAAAGAGGTTGTGCTCTGTCTGTTTTTTTATGTAATATATACGCTGGCTTGGTGCATGCAATGACTTATCACATCACAATGTTGGATGTTAAACATATTTCAAACATAGTCCTTTCCAAAAGTAGCCATTGGAAGTAGTAACACAAAATCAAAATCGATACACCCAAGAGTATATATAGCGATATGGCACGAGACAGACTAATTCGCTTGATTTTAAAATCAACATATTATATAGCATGGGCATAGAATATATAGAAAAACGTAAAAAGCTGGAGAACTTTTATTAAAAGGAGAGTAGAGGATACATCAGGTCTCTAAAGAACCGAAGCTATAAGATGGGGAAAGGTGCCCAATGAAGAAGAACTCGAACAAAAAGCATGAAAAAAAATGAATAATCCAGAAAAAAACAGTAATAAAGTTGAAATAATAACTCCAGCTAAATTCCTCTACTCTCTTAAGAACTTGTAGTGGCATCTCCTTTAGCCACTTTTAACTTTCTTTTCCTGTTTGATCTTCACAAGAGGAATTGTGCGCGCTGTGGAACTCTGATCAAATGTTTCCTCCAGATTGATAACCGGAGCCCCAATTCTTTTAGCTGGAGTTCGACTCATTGAGACAGACTGCTGTGATGGACAGCCGCGCAATATTATCGAACCCTGTTCAAAAAATTTAAAAAATATTTTATCAAAGCTATAATGACTAAAATGATCGTTCTGTTTACAAACTAAAGTTACCTCTGGTGCATCAGACACAATGCTATTCTCTATAGCTTTGAAACTTTCACTCCCCTGTAAATTTGAATACATAATAGTTGGTAAAGATATATATAATTTTAGTCTTACTACGTGATATCTCAATTACTAACCGCTGGAGACTGTATTTCGTCAAATTCTGAAATCATATCAGAATTAGTGATTATCTTCAACACCTTATAAGTTTCATGCTTATACACGTAGTTCTCCCGTTCAATCTGAATTTTGAAGAGGAATGTTTTCCCAATTAAATTTGTAATAGCATCCGGCAGGAGATATGGTACTTGGGTATCCTACAAATGGACATTTTCCAACAATAATTACACACACATAGTAAACTTCATGCATTAATTAGCTTCTATAATGTATGAAACTGTGTCAAACCTCATCAGTTATGGGGCCAGTCAGCTGAAGGCATGTCTGATGTAAGAGCTGAGTTGCTATATTATCAAACAGCAAGAACTTTGTATCGCTCTTTTGATCGATGACAGACACATGCAGCTTATACCTGATCAGACAGATCACACGGTTCCGTAAGATTAATGTATTTATTTACACTAATATATAGCAGCAAAACAGTGAAGAGAGATATAAAAAAACTGACCTAGGTATAAGCTGGGGGGACCCTATATCGCACTTCGCACAATAATAACTGTGATTGAACTCATCCACATCGAGCTCACCATCGTCTGACTCGCTCGGCACAATCATAACTTTTTTGGAACAAACCTTACAACTCAGGTAAAACCATCCCATATCCGAGTCAATACGTGCGATAGTGCACATGACAACACATTTCTCAACCTGAGGAATTGATATGTATTCGTTAATCCTGTATCACAACCACATTACCTAAAAGATCATGACGATTATCGAGGAATAGATATTTTTATACCTGTCTTGAAGCCTTCACTTCTGCAATACTCTTACGTGGGGTATGTATAAAGAAATCATCCTTGTCGGCCACACCATTGTTCAAAGCAAGTGCCTTATGGTCAACGATAGCCAATGTCAAATCATCCTTAGGCAACCTATATTGCATTGTAAAATGAGCTGAGAAACATGTCTTCTAAATACTAAACAGACATGATCGAGTCACATAATGCTAATAAATAAGGAGTTAGTTAAGCAGCCTTACAATGCAATAAAGTTATGCAATTCCTCCGACTCAGGATTCAATGCAACTTCAGAGACATTATATGCATTAGAGATGGAACGTTCATCTGCATAGTTTAAAATCGTCAAAAACATAAGCATATAATCCGTAGTACCAACTTTAATCGAGATATATCACCACCGAAGAATAACCTTTCCAAACTTTGATTTTTCCGAAACGCAAGACACAAACGATGACTCCATCTTGAGTTTGCTGGATAGATTCATTGACATCAGACGCAAACTTACCCCAAAGGACCACCGGAAGACGCTCATCCCTGTTCATTAAAAAAAATGTTCGCTTTAGACAAATGTACATATAACATAATATGATTTTGAAGATGTATTGCTTACTCGTGATTCCTTAACTCCAAGGACAACTTCTGAGTCTCTTTACCATTAACTGAAACAACTTCCACATGGGATACCTCAACAACTTGTCCAACGACATCTGCCGATACAATTATTTTATCAATATGGGTTCAGTTGGTGACTCAATAATTAAGAACTAAATGTTAGTATTAATTTAAGACTCACCAACCAAGTAGTCCGTGTTAAGACTACCATCCTTAATCGATCCGTAGCTAACCGGATCTAACCCAGACAGGTTTGAAGGCAAAGCAGCAGCAGCTCTTAGCCGAGTGGTCGGCAGGAAAACAATCCGATAAGGGTGTTTCGTAGTGCGATAAGATCCAGCAGCCATTGTGACGGTGAAATTCACCATTAACTTAGTATCACCTTGACCGATCTTGGTCACGAACTGGCTGACCTGTTCTTTCTTAATCGTTGCATGAATCTTATCTCCCTGGAAGAACAAAAAGGCAATGTATTAAACGTTATTCAATAAATCATCATATATTGGTTTGTAAATATATGTTTCGTACCTTTGAATCGGCTAAAACCATCTCCATAGTTTCACCAACGACACCGGAATACTGCTTCCAAAGACGAATAACTTTAACACGAATCTTCCACATAGATTTAAAGGGCTTCAAATCACCAACAAAATCCAAACCAGCCATTATCTTTTGTATTGCTGAGGGAAGTTGATCTTTAGTAACAAAAGAGTTCGGAGGAGATGATATCGATGAAATATATACAAAAACTATCCTTATATACAAAACAAATCAGACGATGGTATTGATTGAGATCGTCATAAATATACATGATTGAAATGATTGATACTATAAGCTTAAATTAGGAGAATTCACAGCCATTACTAAATATATATTTGGAAGTTAATTAATGCATGAAGTTTTTATATAAGGATAGCTTGTCAATCAGGCAATAAATAAGGATATTACGTTCATTCGACCTATCATGTTTTCTGTGTATTAGATTATGGCCTTCTCAGCCATTATGGTACGAATATCATCTATGGTAATTGATTAGACGAAATCAATTACCACTCAATTTGCGTAAATTGAGTGATTTACCGAATATGATGAAGTTACATGAGTAACTTGGTTTGACCATAGATGATAACGAATATGCAAAAGACCAAACAGATGAATTATTATGTATTGTCGAAACTATATATTATAAGTTTGGTTATGGGGACAACGTTGCCAATGATATTGTTGATTAAGATCGTTTATATTAAAAATATATATATTACTTGTGTTAGACTATGTTAGTTCACATATGAATACCAATATCCAGTGACATCTTCATTTTTAACTTATGAACGACTATGCAAACGCACAATATATTTATACTCATATTAAATATTCTAAATGGACCATCTCCAAAATCGAAAGTTTATGTAGACGATTCACTTTATATCATCGTGTGATTTGTTTAGATTCGAGATAAGGAAACAAAAGGAAACTTTGTTATAACATAATATGAGGAATAATAAAGACCATGCGGGCGAGTGGCAAGTTTCGTAATATCCTAGGGCTAGTGATGGTTTTTTTAACGAATGGCTGAGAAGGCACGTCTGATTGACACAAAACATTTGTCTGAAAATAATACTAAAAAGCCAAATAAATATCTTCATTTGCTCCCAGAGAGAGAGACGGCGCGTGATGATCAACTCTTAAACGCCATCGGCGACTTTTACCCTCTTCCTCCGCCGTCGCCGCCGTGTATTCGAATCCCGAGATTCGGAAGCCAACCGTTGGATTGGGAGGAAGATGCCGCCGTCAAACGGGGATCTGGACCGTCAGATCGAGCAGCTGATGGAGTGTAAGCCGTTGGGTGAAGCGGACGTGAAGATCCTCTGCGATCAAGCCAAGGCCATCCTCGTCGAGGAATGGAATGTTCAACCGGTTAAGTGTCCGGTTACCGTCTGCGGAGACATCCACGGCCAGTTCTATGACCTAATCGAGCTATTCCGTATCGGTGGTAACCCGCCTGATACTAATTACCTCTTCATGGGTGATTACGTTGGTATGTCTCTCCTCTGTTCTTGATCGATCGAATTCGAGATAGAGTAATAGTTCTTGATAGGTGAGAAGTCATATAGATCTATGAAAAGTTGATTTATTGTTTCTTGGATTTGATGAGTCTAATGTTGACACCTATCTATGAAAAAAATTGCAACTTCGTTGTACAATAAAGTGAGCTTCTTGTGAGTTTCATTTGTTACACTTTTATTACAAGACCCCTTTCACTGTCTGATTGTTATCTGTTGGTTTTAAGTTTTACTTCTGCAAAATGTTTAGGTGAATCTTTTTTTATAACTTTTTGGAGGGGATTAATCATTAATCCAACCGTGTGATGATTAGCTTTTGTTATTATTTATAAGGTTCTTAGCGTTGAGGTGTTTGATTTTCATGAAGGCAAGTTTCCTTGCAACTTCAAACCTTTTTGTCAGTGTGTATTTAGTGCACTTATTAAGTTTTGATAGTGAATATCTGTCTTTTTGGTTTGTCATTGGGCTTGATTTATATTCTTGCAGATCGTGGCTACTACTCAGTTGAAACGGTCTCCCTGTTGGTGGCTCTGAAGGTGCGTTACAGGGACAGACTCACGATCCTGCGTGGGAATCATGAGAGTCGTCAAATTACACAAGTGTAAGTATTTATTTTTCTAAATAAAAAACTAAGACCTTTACTTCCTTCCAAGACCTTTACTTCCTTCCAAGCTTAGTTTTTAAAAGGCGTGAGCCGACCCTAGGGGGTGGGTCCCTTGAGATTGCCTTGAAACTCGATGCAAGGCGAACAAAATGAATCGTAAAGATCTTAGTTAATTTGTCAGGACCGAAACCGAGCCTTTATTTTAATCTCTCTGGTGTCAACTCATGTCTGTTTTTGCTTTTGTGTACTCAGCTATGGGTTTTATGACGAGTGCTTGAGGAAATATGGAAATGCAAACGTGTGGAAGCATTTCACTGACCTCTTTGATTATCTTCCTCTTACAGCACTTATAGAGAGTCAGGTTTGAGCTCTTCTTATAAGTTACAATGTGTGACTCCTTTCTGCATTTCATCTTTAACAACTGTATTAAATTACAGGTTTTCTGTTTACATGGAGGGCTTTCACCTTCTCTGGATACACTTGACAATATCCGAAGCTTGGATCGCATACAGGAGGTAATTGATGTTTATATTTTCCTTAAAGAAAGGCATTATTATGGTCTGAGCATAAGTAAAACGTGTCCTCTTTTCCTTAAGACACAGATTCTTCCAGGCTATATAATCTGTTTGAAAAGTTTTGGCGTCTGAAAAGAGTAGGAAGTGGTTTATCATCTGATATGGGATACACTCTGTGGATGTAGGTTCCACACGAAGGACCAATGTGCGATTTACTCTGGTCTGATCCAGACGACCGCTGTGGTTGGGGAATATCTCCCCGTGGTGCTGGTTACACATTTGGACAGGACATTGCAACTCAATTTAATCATAATAATGGACTGAGTTTGATATCAAGAGCGCATCAACTTGTAATGGAAGGCTTTAATTGGTGTCAGGTACTGTATATAAATCATGTGCATAACATCGGCTGACATGTCTCTTTGCAAATATGGCTGAATTTTTGTCTGTTTGTGTGTATTGATAGGAGAAGAACGTAGTTACAGTGTTTAGTGCACCAAACTACTGTTACAGATGTGGAAACATGGCAGCAATACTTGAGATTGGAGAGAAGATGGAACAGAACTTCCTTCAGTTCGATCCAGCACCCAGACAGGTCGAACCTGATACCACTCGCAAGACTCCTGATTATTTTTTGTGATTTTCTTTCCCCTTCGATTTTTTTTATTTTTATTTTATTCGAAAGTATGTTTGTTACTGTATCATTGTAGTAGATGTGTCTCTTTGTTTCATTTTGTTTGGCGATGGATGTTCTAGTTCCACATGTTGGGATTTTTGAAAAAAGCTGAAATATACTTTGCATAAATGCAAGTGAATGGAATATGAGTGATCGTCTCCTGTTGACATATTGGATCAATTTTTATTCATGTTGCCTACTTCCCTATATTTGTAAAGCCTCCCTTTACGCTGTTGTGCGATATGCTTGCTCTTATGAGTATTTGTGTTGGTATGATTTTATTGAAGTCATACTAAAGAAACCTGATTTAGTAGCGATAGATGAAAAGGTCTTGTTCTTGGACGTTTGGTAGGTTTCACATGCTGTATACAGCGTTTGTTACCATTATGTTACTCCTATCTGAGTTACTACTATCTAATCTACGCACCACCAGACCAACAATGAAATTCTAAATGTGATGTTTTTGGTTTTCATTTTGGTTATTTCTTATTGATCCGAATTTATATCACCTCATCGTTGAATTTTTGCTTAAACCAAACTGAAATTAAAGAAAACCAATTTTTTTTGTATGGAACCGGTAAACAAACTTTTTTTTGTCCACCCCGGGAAACAAACTAGTCTTCGATAAAACATGCATTAACTTTCAACTTAACCTTGGATCGATCTCAAATCATTTTAATACAAACTCGTACTATTCCCTTATCTTTTGATCAAAAATGTAAATGGCTAAAATAAAATCACTCCTCATCGTGAATAAGTGGCTACAATAGATTCACTTATATCATCATGAGTACAGCTGGTTTGTGTCGGTTACTGTTGACTGAAAATAATCAACTCTTGTACAAGTCTTCTTCAGCTGAGTTCTAACCAAAACACATTCTCATATTTTCTTTATACAGATCCGTTGGAAGAAAAGCGATTTTTCAACAGGTGATTTTTATTTTTGTATGCTGCTTTCACAGATTAAATCCCACAAAATAATATTACCATATTATCCAGACTAGAATTTGCAAAAAATATTATCCCTAGTATGAACACAAGGATCATCCTCTAGTGGTTTTTGATTATTTATTTCATGTTTGAGCAGGAGACTTATGGCTGAGGCACTTTTATCGTTTGGAGTCGAGAGGCTTTGGAACCTCCTTGTCCGAGAAGCTGAACGTTCTCAGGGATTTCAAGAGAAATTCAAGGCATTAAAAAGAGATGTGAGAAGGTTAAGGTGTTTTCTGGAAGATGCAGATGCCAAAAAACATACAAGTGCAACGGTGAGAGACGCTATCATGGAGATCAAAGAAATTGTTTTAGATGCAGAAGATATCATCGATACCTTTCTTCTAAAGGATGGACTCGGAAATACAAGTGGCATCAGGAATACAGTGAGAAGATTTTCTTGCGTTAGTTTGGAACGCAGGGGACTTGCTTCGGATATTGAAGCTCTAAGTGAGAGGATCACTAAGGAGATACAAAATATGCAGAGTTTTGGCGTACAAGAGCGCATTGTCAGTGAAAGTCGTAAACCTCCACAGGACGAACAACGACGAACATATTCTAGCGTTGACGAAAAAGACCCACTTGTTGGGATGGAGAAAAATATCCAGACATTGGTTGGCTATTTGGTGGAGGAGGATAGCAGACGAGTGGTTTCTATTACCGGGATGGGTGGTATTGGCAAAACCACACTCGCAAGACAAGTTTTCAACCATGAGACAATAAAAAGTCATTTTCCAGGATTGGCGTGGGTATGTGTTTCACAACAGTTTACAAGGGAGTATGTCTCACGGGAGATCTTACAACAACTCAGGCCAGAATTCAAGGTGTTCGAGATGACAGACGATGTACTTCAATCTAATCTCGTTCGAGTGTTGGAAACACAAAAGTCTTTGATAGTCATTGATGATATATGGAGCGAAGGAGACTGGGACCGAATCAAGCATGTGTCTCTGCCGAAAAAAGGTGAACCTCCTTATCCTGTTTACGTTAGGCTTTCTTTTTAAAGCTCACAGTTTGAATCAAGAAACATTACGAAAATATTAATTTTGCAGGATGGAAGGTACTACTTACTTCTCGCAAAGAGGGAGTGGGATTACATGCTGATAGACACTGCGTCACATTTAAACCAGAATGCCTAAATTTTGAAGACAGTTGGGATCTTTTTCAAATGATAGCATTTCCTATGAAAGACACAGCTGGTAAGTTTTGATGGACGGTTTATTTGGATTTTTGTTTTACATAAAAAATAAATAAAGTTGACAACAATATTTAAAAGGCTCTTGTAATGGATATGTGTAGAGCTCAAGGTTGATGAAAAAATGGAAGAGATGGAAAAGCAGATGATCAAATGCTGCGGAGGTCTACCCTTGGCAGTAAAAGTGTTAGGAGGGTTGCTGGCTGCGGAAGACAGATTGCATGAGCGGGAGAGGATATATGAGAATATTAAAACTCTCATTGTTAGAGGGACAGGCAAGGACGATAGAAATAGCAAATCAGTTTATGATGTTTTGTATCTGAGCTTCGAAGAGCTGCCTGCTTATTTGAAGCATTGCTTCCTTTACCTCGCTCATTTTCCAGAAGATTATCAAATAGATGTGGATGATTTGTCCTATTACTGGGCGGCAGAAGGAATGCCAAGGCCGAGGTATTGCAAGGGAGCGAGCATCCGAGATGTGGGAGATGGATACATAGAAGAATTGGTGAAGAGAAACATGATTATTTCAAAAAGAGACGTCGACACTTCAAGATTTGAAAAATGTCAATTGCATGACATGATGAGAGAAGTTTGTCTGGATAAAGCTGAAGAAGAGAATTTCGTACAACTTATTCAAGGCACATCGACTGCAAGCTCAAAATCTCCTTGTAAATCTCGCAGACTCGCTGTACATAGACCTGATGAAACATTCAACGAGGAGACGGAGGTGAAGAATCCAAGCCTTAGAACTCTCTTGTTTATAGAGCACAAGAGATGGAAGGAAATAAGGTTATCCTTTACAAGACATAAGTTGATGAGAGTATTAGATCTATCTCAGGTCAAGTTTGAAGGAGGTAAGTTACCATCTAGCATCGGGAAGCTCATCCACTTGAGATATTTGAGTTTAGAAGAGGCAAATGTAACTCATCTACCTTCTTCAATGCGGAATCTGAAGCAGTTGCTCTATTTAAACCTAAATGTATCTGGGGGTGATGAAGTTTACATTCCCAATATCTTTAAAGAGATGCAAGAATTGATATACTTGTGTTTGCCATATAGTTTACATGATAAGGTAAAGTTGGAAATGGGAAATCTAGTCAAGCTGGAGACGTTGAAGAATTTCTCAATGGAGCATGGGAGTGTGAGTGATCTCCAAGGTATGACAAGGCTCATGACCCTTTCTATCTATTCCGAAGGTCAAGGGTGTTCCATGAAAACTCTATCGTCATCTCTAAGTAAAATTACACACCTGGAGAATCTTACCATAAATTACCGTAAAAATCATGCTCCTACGGATGATGATGAAGAAGGATTTGTTTTGGATAGCTTTCATCTCAGACAGATGAAGTTGGAGATATATATGCCAAGGTTACCTGATGCACAACACTTTCCTTCTCAACTTACAACCATTGATCTTACTTATTGTCATTTGAAAGAGGATCCAATGCTGATTCTTGAGAAGCTGGAGAAATTAAAAGAGGTTAACTTACGTAATGGATCTTTCAATGGGAGAAGAATGGTTTGCTCAAGGGGTGGGTTTCCTCAGTTGCTGAAGCTAGATTTTTATGGATTAAAAGAGTGGGAAGAGTGGATAGTAGAAGATGGCTCCATGCCCCTTCTCCATACTCTCACTATAGGTGAGTGCAAAAAAATAAAAGAGATTCCTCATGGACTGCGATTTATCATTTCCTTGGAGAATCTCAGTGTTAGCTTATGGGGAGAGGAGCGCAAGATGACATTGTCGGAACAATACATGCATTCTCGGCTTACATGGTTAAATCTAACTGATTTTCGTTTTGAGGAGGATCTAATGCCAATTTTAGAGAAATTGCTTCACCTGGAAAATATTTATTTAGGGAAAATATCTTTCGGTGGGAATAGAATGGTTTGCTCGAGGGGTGGGTTTCCTCAATTGAAAACACTCTGGTTTGATAAACTAGAGGAGTGGGAAGAGTGGATAGTAGAAGATGGCTCCATGCCCCTTCTCTATTCTCTAGCTATAAGAGATTGCAAGAAATTGAAGGAGCTTCCTCATGGTCTGTCATTCATCACTTCCTTGGAGCGTCTGACCTATTTAGGTATGGGAGATCAATGGTACAAGAGATTATCTGAAGGAGGAGAAGATAATTACAAAGTCCAACACATCCCTTCTGTTAGATTCTATAACTAATTATTATTTTCGGCAAAACTGGAGTCAGTCAGCAGCTGAAGGAGACTCTCAGAAATTACGGACTATCAGGTATGTGTTTGAAAATATGTGAGCTTGCCGATTGGTTTAGTATTAGTGGCAAACAGAGAATTTACAAAAAGCCATATTTGTTTTCAGTTTCATTGAAACATATATAGAATAGGAGGCTAAATAATCTTTATTCATCGTAAGAAGAGTATTTATACAGCTATACAAGTAGGGCTATTGTATTATATAGTAATTACATAGAGATCCCTTAACTATATATTATTTACTTAACATGCTTCTTCAATATGGTGGGAGTTGACGGACACCAATCTTGTGTCGCAAGTCTTGAAACTGTGCTCGATATAAGGGTTTTGTCAGTCCATGAGCTAGTTGATCATGTGTGGAGACATGAGATACCCGAAGAAAGCCATGCTGAATAAGAGCGCGGACAAAATGATAATCTATAGTGATGTACTTCATCCTTGAGTGGAACACCGGGTTGGCACAAAGGTATGTAGCTCCAATGTTGTCGCAGTAGATTGTCGGGGTGCTTGTAGGTTTGACGCCAAGTTCATGTAGTAAATAACAGATCCAACGAAGTTCAGCTGGAGATTCAGTGGCGGAGCCAAAAACATTTTATACTAGGGTCAAAATAATTTTATGGGGTCGAAATTTATTTTTAAATGAAGTTAAAATAATTTTTCTTTAACAAAAACAAAAAAAAATTAAAAATAGTGGGGTCAGTTGACCCCACTCTACCCATACTACCTCCGCCCTTGTAGTGTTGGCGACAGAGCGATACTCAGCTTTTGTAGACGAACGAGCTACTCCCTTTTGTTTCTTTGATGTCCAGGAGATTGGTTGGCTGCCTAGATAGATAACATATGCATTAGTGGAGACAAAATCATAGGTATCACCAGCCCAGTCTGCATCTGATTAGGCATGGAGCACGTGTTGTGTAGTTGGCAGTGACTGGAATAGAGACCGGAGTTGTTTGCTTCGACTGGAGCTTGGCTTCATAATTGATCTTTATTCATCGTAAGAAGAGTATTTATACAGCTATACAAGTAGGACTACTGTATCTATTCTATTAATTCTCCATCATGACCAATTGATATTAGTTGTGTCCAAATAATTATTATTTTTTATATAAATGTATCTAATTAATTAATTTATACGTTGTACTGCAATAGTTATAGCAACTGTCTCTTGACAGAAACAAAATAATTGTCTACACGAAAATTAGAAAGACTACACGATGCATTTCTTTGATGGGTCTACTATTCATTCCAACCACAATCAATATTAATGACATATATAAGTATATAATAATTAAATTTCTTAAGATAATAAAAAAATAATAAAAAATATATCTGCCATTTTAAAGGACGGATCATCACTTTACTTTGACGGGTGGTGATTAAGGTAACCGTCTCATTTTTACCGGATCCTAAAAACTAAACTAGAACAGATCCGAAAATACAAGTTCAGATTCGTCTATGTTAAAATATTTATTGGATCCTTTTTTATGGGGATCCACAAATCTCGGTTTGGATCTACGTACTACAAGAGACCCAATCGGGTATTCGAAATACTCAAAAATTATTATATATTAGGTAAATTTGGATGATTGTGTGTATTTTGGATTTTTCAGATTTTTTTTTTTAAATTCCGGGTTCAGGTTTTTAGGTATAATTTCAGGTTTTGGGTAAATTTTAGATTTTCAAAAAATATTGTTCGGGTAAAATTTGAGATACCTTTCGGATTTTCGAATCCGATTTTGGGTAAGTTTCAGATATATTTTCTCCAGGTATTTTTAGGATTTGCAGGTATTTTTTGAGTTTTCAAATTTAGTTTGGATATGTCAGGTTTTTTTCGGATCCTATATACCCAAATCAACCCGAATCCGAAATAAAACT
>OVBX01001691.1:0-24218 GCA_900406325.1 Erucastrum elatum | reverse complement strand
TATATATATATTCTGGAATTCATATCAAAGAAAACAAAAAAAAACTTAAACATGTCTAAGATCACTACTTTTGTTCCTTTCACAAACTCAGACCTTACAAAAACAATTGGGAGTTCAAGTGGGTACTTTTTTAAACAAATGTTTCTTCCTTTCATTGTATTACTAATGTCACAAATGAATCTAATACGACTGTGTTTTTCTTAGGGTAACAAAATCCATGCTACTTACTATCATGCACCAAATAAATAATAAATGGGCTTCGTTTTATTTTTCATATAGAATACGATCCATATTGTAAAATTATTAACGACCTATTTTTTCATTATAACCAAATGCCCCAATTGTTTAATTTAAATTAGGCTTGATTAATCAAATTACCAAGCATGTTTACTTTATTTTTATGTTATTTTGGTTACTTTTAATCGGTGCTTTTAGTTATGAAAAGTATTTGTTTTAAAAGATTTCAAACTAAAATTTTATCGATCATATCTAAACTACTAAATCTGAATATTAATATTATAATTTTGTAAAACCAAGAAAATATACTTTAAACTTTTATGTTTTACACATTAATTTTACTTTACAATGTGGAATGATTTAAACACAATAGAATAAAAACACAATGTAATAGTTACCGAAATGGACACTAAATACATCAATAACTACACAAAGTGGTGAAAACTTATGAATACATAATAAGAACATAAAAAGTTATGTTTATGAGGTTTTTAAACAGTTTAATACATGAATGAACACCCGTGCGGGCGCACGGGTCAAAAGCTAGTTTTATTTAATACTGGTATTCATTTGCTAGATTTACATTTTTTAAACAACTATTTCACTAGACTCAATCCATCTTTGAACAAAAAAAAAGACTCAATCCATCTGTGTGGCAATGGCCTTAATCCACTTAAGATCATGGGTGCATGTTTTTTTCTGTTTAAAGTTGATAACTAACGTAGAATTGGTAAATTATTTGAATATGATCAATACTTGCGAATTGGTTGACAATTGTTAGGGGGCATACACAGATTCTTGCTGTGACAACGACTTGGTTAGTTACTGTTATTAATATTATATAGTTAAATTAAAATAATATCCAAGTGAAAATGTTGTCCATGAATCTTATAGAGCAGCATACACAATATGTTTTAGCTTCCTCCAAAAGAAAAAGATAATAAGATGTACGATAAGATCAGCATAGAATCTATGATAACCTGTACCATACATTTCGTGTTTCATTAGTTCATACTTCCAACCAATGTATTATTATTTACTGTAAGTGCAAGTCCATTACAATTAATTATTAAATACTCTTGGTTTCACTACTGAAAAGATTAAACAAAAATTGGATCATTAGTCCTGAGAAGGGCCCATGTCAGAGTTCTTTACATTTTTTTCTGACAACGAACTTTTGAGTGTCGTAATCATAAGCTCCAATAATGCATCACTAAAGTTCTTGCATGGGATGGTATTGGGAAAGATAATTCAAAAGTGGGTAACACAACTCCGGGATTCCTTACCATCACCGTAATTTCATATGTAGACTATGTAGTAGTAACATTACTTTTATTTTTGTATTTACAATTACTTCAACTAGAACCTTTAATATGAGATATATCCGACCAGGATATAAATACATTATGTCTCTCATAATTGAATCGAACCTACTACAGATAATTTTAAATTTAATTTGTTGACTTTTTACAGCCACTCTTGCTTCAAAGTTCAAAGTTTAACATTGTCAGACGGATTATCATCAAATATCATACAAGGACACAGCGAGAGATATATAGAAGACTCGGAGAAAGCTTCAGATCTTAGCTCCAACTCCTCTACAGAAATATTTGCTCAATTTCTTGTGGCATGTTTACTACAATCTCTGCGTATGCTGCAATGAAATATGTTAAAATAAATTAAAATAAACTGTAAAAACAACGATTAACATATGGGAATTTAAGCTAGAAATACCTTCAGGTAGTGATTGGATCCTTAAGGCATTCTCGGCAAAAGATAAACGCACAGGGATTGCTTGACTTGCAACTTTACTTAACCTAGGCCTTACACTGTCTCTTCAGCTGGTGCATTGGCCATGCTAGAACTCTCGCTTTTGTCGGAAGTTCACACATAATATTCCATACCTCAGGCTCACCACCACTTTGCTTCAATACCTAGTGTAGAACCAGCATCGAATTCATTGATTTATGAAATTGCTAACCAGTCACAATCATCTATCGCAAATTCCACCATGTGGTAAGGAAGACTGTGATAAAGCTCCCTGATCTGATTTCCATAGAGCTCTTCGATAAGCCGAACGTACAATAAAATGAGGACAAATGAAGTCATGACCCAAAACAACAATGTGAGAGGCCAATCCAACAAATTCAATCTAATTTTAATCATCCACTCAATCCTAAGAAGGCTCATGTCACAGTTCTTTACATTTTTCCCAACGAACTTTAGAGTGGATAGTTTTGTAAAGATAATTCAAAGCGAGAAATATCATTACATTTTATTTTATATTTATATTTACTTCAACTACGATTTTTGAAATGGGAAATATAAAACTGGTGGACCACCAAAACAAAAACTAGGCTAGGTACAATATGTCCCTCATAATTGAATTGGACCCGATTGAAGATAAGTTTAGTTTATCTGTAACCTTTTTTACAGCCACGCTTGACTTCCAAGTTTCAAATGCATAAATTCATGAAGAATATGAATGAAAAATAGTAACAGAACATAACAGTTACTTCCATGCACAAAGCTCTCATTGTCTCCGCTGTAATGTGATTGGTCCTGTTCAGTTTTGATTCCATGGCTTTTCTCACTGCGTTGTCTTCTCTAAGTTTAGCCATTTTTTCTCTCTTCCTTACCTGATCAGTTACTTCCATCCCCATGTAGTTAATACCAATTTTCTCACGAGCTTTGTTGTAAACAGGCTCAGCGTATATCAGAAACGTCTTTGAACCAAACAAGTCTGTCTCAAATGTGATCTCTCTCTTTGAAGCTTTTCCTTTTTCAAGTACCTCTCTCTTGAAATCTTCGGACTCTTTCACTCCACCTCCATGGAATATCTCCACGTCTGTTTTCCCCAAAATGTCCTGAGACATTAGTAAGAAACACACTTTCTCATGAAAATGATCAATGATCTCACAAAACCAAAGAATCATTAATTAGGCGGTAACTAGACGGTTTTACAAGATTAATAACCACTAGATCTTGACCCGCACGGGATATTTAATTTATGTTCAATATATATATATATATATATATATTTTTTTTTAAAGGGTCGATTTATTAAAAAAGTCATGTATATTTTTAAGTTTTGTAATTTGATTATTTAGTTAATTTCATGAAGATGTTATATCCCTTTAATTCATGTGATTTAGTTAATAGTCGTAAAATATTAATAATGATCAATAAATGAATATCGATTTGATTAGATAAACTTTATAAATGTAATCAATTAATTTAAATTGATTATAAATACAGCGGGTGAATGTGTAAATAAAAAGAAATAAAAAAAAATAATTTATCGTAAATGCAATAGCTAAATGTGCAAATAATAGAAAAGTACAAAAAAATACTACTATCCAAATTACCAAACAATTTCCATTTAAACTCATATCCTAGTTTCTAAACAGTACCAAAAGTACTTCAATTTTAATAAAATAGATAGATAGATAGATAAATGACTATTATTATTTGGGACATAAGCCGAAGATATATGCGTTGACAGATTATTTATTTATTTTCATATATTTTATATTTGTATCAGATATTTTAATTTTTTAAAGTGTAATTATAAAATTATTTGGATAAGTAATAAAAGTCATACATGCAATTTATAGATTTACACTAACACTAATTTTTTTTTATTTGGCAGAATTATACTACTTTGGATCAATTTGAACTTATTTTAAACATATTTAAACCGGTTTAGAATATTTTAAACTGGTATAAAGCATATATCAAATTTTTAAAAAGTCGTCTCGGCTATGAACATTAAAATAAATAGTTTTGGCTTACATTTTCTCGTAAGGTGGGAAACTTGTTGTAGATGAACAAGTAACGCAGATCCTTATCTTGATGCCCCATAACAATAGGTGCATTCTGAAGTATAAAGTGCAAGAACCCTTCAGCTCTCTTGAGATTCTGAGTCAACTCTTCAACTGGTGCTGTGTGACTCTCCATAGTCTTCAAACTCTCATTCAGCTTCTCTATCAGTCTCCTCTCTCTCTCAGTACCCGCTTCAAGCATCTTCTCTAAACTCAACGCCTTCTGTTTCCAATACGCAACCGTATCAAGTTCCTCGTCGATCTCAACCCTTTTGCTTCCCACCAACGCATCCCTTTTCTTGTGCTTAAACCTACGGAGCAAATGGCTAGTATCATCAAGAACCGGAACGTTCTCAGGCTTTTGAGTCTCGAAGTTATGTTCTTCAATGATCACGAACTCTTGGGCCTCAGCTTCTTCTCTTGGCCTTGTGAGGATCTTGATGTCCTCTCTTAATAGCGTAACTGCATGGTCCTGCATATGTCAACTTCCTTTAAGGTGTCTGAATCTTCTGCGGGTTTCTCGACGTTGAACTGGTTGTCTGCTTGGGTTTCGACATCTTTTGGCCACATGGAAGACAAGACTTCGATGTCCATCTCTTCTGCCTGATCAGTCTCCATTTGGCAGCCCAATTGATCAAGAGTTTCTCTTCAGACAAGAACAAAGACACTCTAACTCAGACAGTAACTTTTATTTAAACCTGTACCACGTTTCACACATTAATTAGTGTCAGTTACAATCCATCTCGGATGCGAACCAAATGGTTCGATCATGATAACCGAATCAAAACGGAGACTTGGTTAAGAAGATAGAAAGCGTTTCCTAATTTACTAGTTGCTGTATACTTTTTTCTGTAATTAACTATCTATATTCAAGCAAAATCCAAAAATATAGAGAAACTAACTTTTGTAATTAACTATCTATATTAAAGCAAAACCCAAAAACCATAGTTTCCTGCAGGTTTCCTCAACAATGCATGTTGGGGGAATAAGGTTAAGTAAAAAGCATTTGCTTAACAAATATAAATATTAATTACATTTTTAAACTTTTCATAAGTAAGATTAACTATTTAAATTTATTTCATGTAATTTTTACATGTTTTTAATATTATACAGGTATTATTTGTTAAAAACGTATAATACATCTATGTTAATCATAAAAAATCTTTATTGTGTCATTTACAAAAAAAATATATTTATTGTAGTAAGACTATTAAAACAATTAAAAGATATTTTATTTAGGTTAAAATGTTTGAATTACATAAATTTATATATTTTTGCCAGTTCAAATATTTTCTAATTTTTATAAAAAATAATGATTATTGAATTGTATAGATTATTATTATAGTAATTTCTTAATTATCACGATAAATTAAATGCAATATATTAAAAACTCTATTAAACATTTAAATACACAAAAATATATTGGAAACTAAAAAAATATTAATAACTATTATTATATGTTATAGTCAAAAATAAATAAATCTTTGGGACCTTACAATCTCCAATCAGATTCTCGTTCCTTATGAAAATGCAAAACAACTAGAATTCTGGATCATCATAGGATCATTAAGTCACCCATCAAACGTGATATAAACGTATCGACGTCAGAAAAAATGTAACAACCAAAAAACAAAGTTTTACTGAAAATGAAACCTTTCGAGTTATGATCGGAAAAAGAAACACAAACTGAATAAGCGGCCGGAAAGGAAAGAAAGCTTACCTTCACGGGCTCCGGTGACGGGGAGATTAACAGATAAAGAGGAAGAATGAACAGTGAATATATCTGAACAGTCTCCTGGCTGGCTAGCTCGAGTGGTAGAATAAATAAACTTCAAATGACGAGAATAGGGAAGATTGACTAACCAATGAATAGAGACAAAGAAGTTGCATGTTGACTGCATAAAACTGAATTTGAAGTAGTCAGCCGCATATAAATGGAAATTTATGTAGATAGAAATAGTCAACTGTAAGAACTTTGGTAAACGGTAGCCTTCATTTGTACGTTGACTATTTCAACCTAATTTTAGTCGATCAATGATTAGTTTGAAAATAATTTTGCACAACTAATAATTGGATATTAAATATTTTGGAAATAGATTACCCTTTTTTAGCAAAGGTCAATGTTTATTATAATACTGATTTGTCTACTTGCAAATGTCCAATTGTTTAACATTTTAGTTGGTATCTGTATTTTCTTGAAACACATACTGATATTAAAATAAATGCCTCAGCGGTTAGGCGATCGTCATGACTACAAATTCATCTGCGTAGACTCTCTAAGCTAATACATCTGCATCGTTGTTTCTCACACGAGAAATCAACGGAACAAAATAAAATCAAAGGTTTGGCTTTGCCGTTGCGTAGTTGAATAATACTTCAGAAATTTTACATGACTTTTTGCTGCTTGTATATATTTTTTGTAAGTTTATTATTTGGTTGTGTAAAGGTTTCTGGTGTCACTGAGAATACTTGTGATGTTGTGCTCATTTGGGTTACGTTGTATTTTGGAGAGACTTAGAAATAAGTTTTCTATCGATTTAATGTGTGTTTTTCTTTGTGTATCAATGCAACAATGCCTAGTTCGGTGTTTCTTTTCATAATTTTCATAATTTTTTCGGAGATAATATTAACCTCTTAAGCCTAAAAATATTGAAAGACCCAAAGAAAAACGATATCGTGAGTTTTGGAAACAATTTTATGCATCATTTTAATTTTTCTTAATATTCAATATAAATTGATTGATGGTTTTACGTTTATACTTTTTAGATAGTTAATGTAAATGGGATGAGTCATGCTAATGAATGATTGATAAGAAAAAGTCAAATAATTATTTGATATCAACGAAAGTCCAAACCAATCGAGGGACACTAACTTGATTGGTTAAAAAATGTTTTTTTAGTATCATTCAAATTGTTTATATTTCAAGTACTTATTAGTCAGTTTAATTTTTATGCTAATAAGTTTTGAAAACCTGTGATAAATTTTAGAGAAATCTGACGCAAAATATGGAAATAATGTTACATATTAGAGTTTGCCACTAAATATATTATTGAAAAAGGAAATCACTATTTAACGCACGCTACAGAAAAAATAATTATTATTCATGTATTTGTATTCTCGACTTGTTATTAATAAATTTAAGAATTTGACAAAAAGGGATAATCCAGTTCATCGTTTTCCTTTTAGCGGTTTTGTTCAATTATTAATTTTTTTTTTTTTGACGAACCAGTTCCTACAGAATTGATTGTTTGTATAAGAATAGTCACAGAAAAAATCTTATTCTATAGCTTCAACTTCAACATCATAAGTTCCCAAATTGGTTAGACAAAAGGAAAGGAATAACAATGCAGTCATTCTAATTAATTTGAAAATGAGTGTGGAAATCAATCACATTTTTATATAGTAAATTCAATATTATACGATTATGAAGTTGTACACAAGAAATAAATAATCAGAACTATTAAATGAAATGGTCTTTGAAATTGAAATTAAAGCAAGTCTTCGTAAATTTAATATTATAAGATCATTCTAATTAATTTGAAAATAATTAAGTGTGGAAATCAATCACATTTTTATATAGTAAATTCAATATTATAAGATTATGAAGTTGTACACAAGAAATAAATAATTAGAATTATTGAATGAATTAATCTTTGAAACTGAAATCAAATTAAGTCTTCGTAAATTTAATATTATAAGATTATGAAGCTGTACAGAAGAAATAAATAATCAGAATAATTGAAAGAATGGTCTTTGAAATTGAATTAAATTAAGTTTTCATAAACTTAATATTATAAGATTATGAAGCTGTATAAAAAGAATAAATAATCAGAATTATTGAATAGAATGGCTTTCTTTTTGTCAACGAATGATTTAGCTTTCCCCAAGAAGGGAAAGAAGGATGATAAGATGAGCATACATTGACAAAAGTAATCAAGGTGTATGATAGGGTTAATATCATTAACTATATAGTTTCACAACATGGATTCGTATTACTCCAAATGGCAAGTCCAGTACAATTATTTCACACTTTTGGTTCCATTATTGAAAAGATTAAACCAAAATAAGATGATTCTGACAAAAATAAGATAATTAATCCCGAGAATGACCTATGTCAGAGTTTTTTACTTTTTTTTTTCTTTTCCGACAACGAGCTTTTGAATGTCGCAATCATAAGCTCCAGTAATACATCACTAATTTTTTGCATGGATGGTTGCGTAATATAATTCAAAGTGGGTAACACAACTCCAAGATTCCTTCAAATCACCGTTATTTCATATTAAGACTTTGTAGTACTAACATTACTTTTCAAAAGTAATTTCATATTTCTGGTGGACCAAAATCCAACCAGCCTCACTATGTCTCTCATAATTGAATCGAGAGCCAAACTAATAGCATAAACTGGCATGTCTTATAACGAGAGATATACAAGACTTGGAGAAAGCTTCAGAGTCTTAGCTCCACCTCCTCTACAGAAATATTTGCTCCATTTCTTGTGGAATGTTCATTACTATCTCTGCGTATGCTGCATTGAAGAAAGTTAAATCAGTTAAAACAAACCGTAAAAAAGAACAAGTAACACAGATCGGAGTTTAATCTACAAATACCTTCAGGTAGCGATTGGATCCTTAAGGCATCCTCGGCAGAAGACAAACGCACAGGCATTGCTTGACTAGCAAGTTTACTTAACCTAGGGCTTGTACACTGTCTCTTCAACTGATGCATTGGCCATGCTAGAACTCTCACTTTTGTCGGAAGCTCACACATAAGATTCCCATATCTCAGGCTCACCACCACTTTGCTTCAATGCAAAAACATTATTTGATTTTTAAGAAGATATAACTAGTGAAGAACTAGTAGCGTATTCATTGATTTATGAAAACTGCTTACCAGTCACAATCATCTATCGCAAATTCAACCATGTGGTAAGGAAGACTGTGATAAATCTCCCTGAACTGATTTCCATAGAGCTCTTTGATAAGCCGAACCTACAATAGAATGAGGAGAAATAAAGTCATGACTCAAAAGAACATTGTGAAAGGCCAATCCAACAAACACAATCTAATTTTGATCATCCACTCATGATTCGATAGTTGACAAACCTGTTCCCTCCTGTCCACATATGCATGCAGGAGATCCCCAACATTATCGATGAATTTCTGGAGTCAACACAAATTATAATCAAAAAGAAAGATTTTAAGAATATTAAGTAAGAAAATAAATTGAAGATCAGGCACCGTACAACAACGTCAAAGCAAGTTGATTCTCGTCAATATATCACGAAAGCATGCTCACCTTAGCATTCGAAGAAAGAAGATCATTTTCCAAGTCACGTAGTGGCAAAAAGAACGGAATCGTGTGCTCAAGTACATTCATCTTCTCCAAGAACGACTTGCTCTCAAGCACACAGTGGTAAATCTCGTAAGTTTCTCCTACATATAAAAGAAATAAATGGTCACACTAGGAGAGGAATGGTCAGGAATAGTCACAATGTCGTCCTTCACAAAGAAATATGAAAACAAAACACCCAACTCTCTTCCGGTGACACACCAGGAGGTAAGAAACCTCTGACGAGAAAATCAATATCGATATGTTTTACTATAATTGCCATCTATAGTTCAAAAATACCTGCGAAAGATGTTTCGAACAGTATTCCAATTCTCGCTCCCTCTAAGCAATAGATCACCTGTTTAATAGATATATCAGATATATAATAAGCTAAAACGACCTGGTACCAATTAAAGGTGAGAAGTCACTCCAAACTTAAGACTACATTAGTGTCACTCAAAACTGTGAAATCAGAAGGGACCATGGTATCTAGACTTTAAGACCAAAGAGTTACCTTATTTCCCACTCTGTAAGAAATTCGTTCTTCAGAATGAGAAACTGGTGCAAAACCTGCATTACCGCTATCCTTTCTGTCAGCCTCCATATGGACCTACACAGTTCATGGCCAAGTTCAATTTCAAGTAAAAGTCAACAAAATCAACAGATGAAAAGAAAAAGATAGCTAATCGAGAAACTGTCTACTAATCGAGAAAGATAACCATTTTATTTTATTTCGTCAGAACAACATTAGCTAATCGAGAAAGTGTCTACTAAGCCCTCTCAACCAAACACCAAGGCTTGGAAAACCTCTTTATAAAGAACACAATGATGGATGACCATACCCGTTCCCTTAGTGTAGCCAACAAGCCATCACTCCACTCTTCCCCATCTAAGCATACTTCTGCAGAGGAGAGAATATACGGATGAGCATATACTTATAAAAGCTAAAAATATAGCCACAGATAGTAAAAGCACATTATTTAAATAATGCTGATGAATAATTCTGCAATTAAGTTCTCTATACTCACCCTGGCTTTGGGATGCCCGTGCAGCTTCAAATTCTTTGCTTAACCGATCAAATATCGTCTTATCAGAATCCCTAGCAACAATGATCACCAGATAAAAAGTTATAACTTCAAGACGATCGAGAAGTAAACAACACATTTTCAGAAGCGTAATCCTACCTAGTAAGACGGTCTGTCAATTGTTGATGCCTCTTCAGAAGATTCGTAACTACGAAAAGAACATAGAAATTAACCTTTTGCTACTGGACAAAGAGTTTTAGACCTAAGAAAAAAAAGAATATCTAAATCACAAGAAACACTGTTACTCACATCGTGCTCGTGTTGAATCCAGTGAAATGTCATCGTCCAGCGAAACAACCTAGTTGCACGAAAATCAAATGTTGAGGAATCAGCCTGTTGCAAGGTTAGAATCGAAGAAAATAAAAACTGAAAGGGTGTGTTATTTACCATTTCTCCCATCTTTGCTTTCAAGAGAGCTCCCTATTTACCAAGCTCCTGCCAAAACACACAGAGAAGTTGATCATACATCGTATCATCAATTTGCATACATCACATCTAAAGTCCTTAGTTTCTCTTAAGAACAATCCTCCCATAACTAGCCCTAATTCAACACATTCCAAAATTTGCAAACGGAGATTCCTTTTACAAAGAGTAGCTCATCAGCTATAACAACAAACCATACGATCAAATACGCATATAAGTTACGAAATCACGATTTCTTCTCAGACGCGAACAGAGGCAAACGCGAACCCTAGCATGTCTAACGTAGAGCCTGTTTCAGGGATCAGCGGTTAATTTGGCGAAGCAGACAAAAACCTAGACCGAAGCACACCAATAGCTTACCGACGCCGACGAGTAGAGACGAAAACAGGTCGAATTGGCGGGGAGAAGCGAAGAGCCGTCGCAAGCGCCGGTTAATGTCAGGCGGAGGAACGAGAGACTTAGAACCAGCGACGGGAAGATGGATTTGAGAGTTATAAAATAACCAACGTCTAAAATCAGTTTGGTTATTACCGGTTAAGAGTTGAATCAAAAATTCCCCAAAACACAGTCGTTTAGTCAGCATTAAACACAGAGTTTTATCCATAGAGACTTAAAGATTACGAATTGGGCCTTCTAAAGCCCACTAATAAAATCTTATCCACGAGCCAAGTCCACGTGCGTCTTCTTCCTTTCATATGGCCTCCGCCGTCGTCTCCTCCGCTGCGTTTCGTCTCCCGCTCGCTACCCGCCGATTCTCCAACTCGTCGCCGCGAATTAGATTGCAACATTCCGCGATCTGGATCGGTCATCTCCGTCGTCGGATCACAACAGCTTCCTCCATGAGCCAACAGGCTAGCGAAACCGATGCCTCCCGTAACGACGAGAACTCGGCGGAGAAATCACCAGACGACGTCGTCGTGCAGTACGTGGTGCTTCGACGAGATCTGATCGATTCGTGGCCGCTCGGGAGCGTTGTAACTCAGGGATGCCACGCGTCAGTTGCGGCGATCTGGTCGTTCAAAGACGATCCGGTGACGCTTCAGTACTGTGATCCGCAACATATCGACTCTATGCACAAGGTACTTGGCTCTTATATCGAATGACAATGTGAATCAACGGTGGATGATTAAACTCGCTTTTTTTTTTAATTCAGGTCACTTTGGAAGTTAAAGGAGAAACGCAGATGATGAATTTATCAGAGAAGTTGAAGTCAGGAGGAATCTCTCATAAGCTATGGATGGAGCAGCCTGAGAATATTCCGACGTGTATCGCTACAAAGCCTTATCCAAAATCTCAAGTCTCACCTTTCTTTAAGAAGCTCAAGCTTTGCAAGTGATTCTTCTCCATTTTATTATGTAAACGAATCTGAATGAGTTAATCTCTTTTTGGATTGTTAAGTTTTTGCATAGAGAGTAAAGGAAAGAAGTAGATATACTAGTTCATGTGATGCTTAACCAAAAACAAAGAAACAAAATTAACAATTGGAAACAATAAAAATGCATCGGACATAGGAATAGCTAATAAGACGCAGTTGTTTATGTGATTGTAAGGCAGAGAGATGTATTATCACTTAGATGCAGCAGTTTCGTAGTCAATAACTGTCTGAAAGGCTCCAGCAAGAGCCAAAACCTTGTTCTTCCTCGCGCTCTTCTCTTGCATCTTGCTTGCTATCACATCGTTGTAAGCTGATGGAGATTCCTTCTTTCCTTGCACCACTTCCTTCTTTGCTCCTTCTTCCTCTGGTGATTCTTCTACTCGATCCTTTGTCTCTGTTGTTGGTGCTTCTTCGACTTTGCTGCTTTCGCTCTCCTCTTCTTTAACTTCGGTGTCTTTCTCTTCCTTGCTTTCTTCGACATTCTCAGAGTCTTTCTTGACTGGAGTAACAACTGTCTCGGTATTCTCCTCGTGATCATCAACTTCTTCCTTGTCTTTGTTGTTGTTTTCTTCTTCGGCGTTCTCTGGCTCTTTCAGCTCCTCTGTTTGCTCTTCTCTTTTATTATCCTCATTGATCAGCTCTTCTTTCTCTTCTTCTTTGGAGACATCCACTAGACCGGTCTCCTTCTCTTCACCCGACTCATCAGGCTGTGCAACCTCTTCTTTGGAGGCATCCACTAGACCGGTCTCTTTCTCTTCAGCGGGCTGTACAACCTCTTCTTTGGAAGCATCCACTGGACCGGTCTCCTTCTCTTCTTCACCGGATTCCTCAGGCTGTGCAACCTGATCCTTATCTTCTTCTTTCGGTTCTTCTACGTGGTCAGAAACTTGTACATCGGTCTCATCCTTGACAATCTCCTCTTCATCCTTATCAGCAGCAGGTGCAGGAGGAGAAGAAGGTTCCGGGGCAATCTCTTTACCCAAAGATTTCTTTGGAACATTCTCAGAACCTTCCTTCTTGTTCTTGGAAGAACCACCACCGCTCAGACCGCTCTTCTTCACCCCTGTAGATCCTCTCGAAGCCACAGGAGTCGATTTCACCGTCCCGCTTCCTCTGAGACCGCCTCTGCTGCTACTTCCATGAAAAGATGAAGAACGCAGACCAGTGACAGGCTTCTCTCTCGGAACCACGGGTCTGTCACGTGAGCGTGCAGGAGAGGTGTTGAGAGATTTATTATGGGAGGAAGAAGCTGATGAAGTCAATGACGAAGGAGGACGATCAAAGGAACGTCTACGAAGAAGCTTGTCATCGACAGCGCTGTTCTTCTTCAGGAACTTGACCGGGTCTGGTCTGGAGCTGATCGTGGGTTTGAGGTAGTTGGGCACAGGCTTCTCAACTGTCTTCTTGTCGGATCCATCCGCGTCTGGTGATGGTACAGGCTTTGGCTTTCTGCCAAGAGATCTTGATCTTGTGAAGTTTTGGTTGTCTGGTTTCGTTTTCGTTGTACCAGAGCTCGTTGCCATCGTTCAGAAATCAACTAACGACCTGAGATAATACAATATCTCAAAACGTTATCAAATCGGTAGCAGCAATGCTTCAGACATTAATTGTTATGAAAAGAAGACGATGTTACCTTGAGTTGAAAGGAGATGAATAAAAGCATTTGAACCAAAAAGAGGAGACGTGTATATCAAGAAAACTAACCTCCAAAGATTTGTGGTGGAAAATTAGGGTTCTTATTTATTTTTAGAACTCTGTTTTTCTTGTAAACGGAGCTTAAATCCCGCATATCTTTGGTGGGTGGTGGTGATGGTGGAGACCATGAATCGTCCCTTTTTATATTTTTTTTCACGTTAACAAAATAAGACCCATGGTTATAACGATTTCGACCGTTTTGAGAAACCGTAGACTTTTGTTTGAGCTGGATTATCTTTTCCACGTAATTGCAATTAATTAGATGGCCATGCATATCTAAATTTATTTATGACTTTTGTTTCCTTGTGAATAATAGTTTTTTTTTTTTTTTTGCTTTAGTTTTACTTTTACATGCTCAATGGGGAAGTATATTTTTTTCCTCATTTAGTTTAGCAGTAAAAATTCTATGTATTTATTTGTTGCTTACTAATGACAATATCTTGTTTTGATGAAAATCATGACTGCATAAATATACTGGATAACGTATAATATATGAAGGATCATCGAATGTAATCTATTTCCAATTAAAAACGTTACATATAATGATTCGGTGAAATATTGAATCACAGATCTATTCATGGCTCTAAGTCTTGATCTATTGTATACAAATTACACTAGTGTGATTTATGTTTCTTAATTATCGTTCTCTGTGTCTGACTGTTTCAAACTTCCCATGCATGTCCCTACGATAATGCCCCCACGTCGGTAAGATCAACACTCATAGTCTCGCACTTTTTCTGTGTTTAAAATGAAATAGTAGCTTGCATGAAATAATGAATTATATTATTCAGGGTTAGGATATTTTGAGCCCTGATCCCGATTAGATTCTGTTCGAGAGAATCCTAACCGAAGAAACATGTTTGGTTGAAATGGAATCGGTTTGGTTTGGTTTGGTACCTACCGTAAGTGTACATGTCACCCACTCATCCTGTTGTATACCATATGTCTATGTCTATGACTAATGACTCTATGGAGTAAGTAGTGTTTCAATTAAATGCGTATGAGCATATAGGGTTGGTTCGAAACGTGCATTACACATGCATAGAGCATAGTCCCTGGTAACTATTTCAACCAACTTTCATATAGCCAATGAATCTGTGTGTTTAAGTTAATTGGTATATTCATTAAACTACTTCTTTTTCATAAAAATAGTCCTATCATGGCATATGATGGCAACAAATCCCAATTTATTATTCTAAACATGAATACATGTTAATCAGTTTATCCTTGTTGACACCAAAGAAATAATGTTTTTTTCTGACAAACCCAAAGAAATAATGTTTATTAGTGTTATCTCTTGATTTACGCCAAAAAGATATGCCAATACGTTTGTGAATATAGCTTTCTCGACGTTACCAAGTCAATATTTAATGATAATCTAATCAGTTTTCTTTTCACTCGTGAGTGATTAATCAAACTCCATTAGTTTCAACAAAAAGAAGGACAACGGTGTCGTTTTAGTTCTTCCGTCTATCGAGGGGGACTTTAGTGTGGATCTCAGCCGTTCATCTTTAGCTTCCAATGAACCAAACCCACAACCAACGGCCTTGATCTCTCTGACCGCTTTTCCACGCTTGCTACGTCACTTTTTTTTCTTCTCCGAGCTAAAAATATTAAACTAAAACTTCCATTTTCTAACAAAAATTAAATTAATAATCCCACACATGACACAACTATAAATCGTCTTCTCTCTAGCTCTCCGCGTTGTTAGTTAATTCACAGACGGTGGAGAATCGTCGCTCGGAGAACGAAAAAAAAAGGTAACACCCGAAGTTTCCCTCTCGCAAAAATGATCGCGAGAAAAATAGTTCAAATGTTAGTCTCAGATTCTCTCTGTGGTTGTAATGTTACTGTTTCTGTCTATCTGTGGATTGAATTTCAATTTTTTTTTTTGTTTTGTTCAAAGGTCATTTAAATCAATTCTACTGTTAGGGCTCGATTCCATGGTTTTGTTGTGTTAGCTCTGATCAGAAAATTCTGAATGGCAGAGTTTCTTTTTAAGTTGTTGTATGAATGAACTATCTCTCTGTCTTGAGTTTTTTAAGGTGGTGATTGGTGAAGCTAGCTTGATTCACGGGGGAAAAAAAAGGTACATTGTGATTAATGGAACGTCCGTGTTTTTCGAGTGTAGGGCTTTGTTTTCTCTCTTTGGATGGGACCATTTAGTCACCTCTCTCTTTTCTCTCTTTCGGTTTCTTTAACCCGTGTTTTTTTTATCACCTCTCTTTCTCTTTTCACGATCAGAGAATCAGGTTTGTGTCCTGATGTTTATGATTCATCACGTTATAAACACCAAATGCTTTGCTCTGGATGATATCTATGCATGCTCTTACCGTAAGCTTTTTTTTTTGTGTGGTGCTTTAACACTCAACGACTTGCTTTTTGATTTGGTGGAAGATTGTTCTTAAAGCTTTACTGACTTGTAATAGTTGTATTTGCATTGTTTATAGAATTCTTGTTTGGTGTTACTAACTGAGTGCACTTTTTAATCAGGTATCTAATAAACTAGTTGCTTTGTCTGTAGGGAAAGGGTTTCTTTGATTAATGGATGGATGTGCGGGTAAACGATTGGTTGACCGGATGGTTGTTCCACGAAATGCAAGTTGTCCTGTACTGCGTGCGAATATGAGTAAGAAAGATGAGAAGAGTGTCTCTTTCTGCAGCCGAGTTGGTTGTAGTGCAAAGGTTACTTCCACCAAGAGAACAAGGATTGGCTCTACGGAAAACAATAATACAAAAGTTGGCGGGGTTCCGGTTTGTTCTTCTTCCTCAACTGGAAAGGAAATTGTTGGGAGCTCATCTCGATCTCGGGGTGGATTTGGATCCTTGAGAAAGCCAGACAAAGGTACTGGCAGGAGCCAGCTCTCATCTAATTTGGATACGAGCAGTTTTCATGATGATTCAGCTGCAGCTGAGCCCACCCTCCCACGCCTAAAGACTAAAAGAGGCATTCAGTCTCAGAACACCATCTCTGAAGGAGTGGTGATGACAATGGCAGGAAGTTCTAGTAGTGGAACAATCAGAAGTAGCCATCAAAAATCTGACTTGGGGATTCGGAATTCTCTAATCTTGGGTTCCTCTGTCTCGTCATCTTCTGGTAGTGACCACACTGTAAGAGATGGTCTGAGCAGGAATGGATCGAGGAACTTGAGGGGCAGCTCTATGTCTAATGCTCGTCCAACAAAAATCAGTATGACTAAAAAGAAAAACTCTGATGGAGAGTGCAGCTCCTTTAGCAAAGGCAATGAGAGTAGCGTGTCAGTGCTGAAGGGAAGGAAGCAAAGTTCTTCTCATGGGAACGGCATCACACTTTCTGATAACAGAAGGAATCGTATAGTACCAACTATCAGGGATAATGAGAGTAGCGTGTCAGTGTTGTTTCAAGTAGTAGATCTGGTAATTTTGGTAGATCAGGACGACGTGGAGCTGTTGCATCCCCTGCTTTGTCAAGACAAACACCTCATCCTTCAACACCAATCAATTCCAGTTCTTCTCGTACATTTACTCCATCAGATAGTTACAGTAGTAACCGCCGCTTACGTAGCATGATGCCTGGTAGCCCCTCAGAAGCTGACCCTTCACGCTCTTTAGTGAACCGGGATGATTTAAGCCGCTACAATATGAATGGAATTGCAGAGGTAGTTCCCATCACCTTTTTGTCTGGTTTCATTAGAAGCTCTGGCATGTTCTTGTGTGTTGTGATAATACTATCTTGAAAATGTCTCAGATACTTTTGGCCCTGGAAAGAATTGAACATGATCAGGAGCTTACATATGAGGTAATTAACAGCTTGATTTTATTTTTTTTGATATGAACATGTTTTGTCCTGACTACTGATTATAGAGTGTTTCTGACGTTTCTACTTCTTTCCCCACAGCAACTGGCCTCTTTAGAGACGAATCTATTCTCATCTGATATGATCAGATTCTACGATCAGCATAGCGATATGAGACTTGACATCGATAACATGTCATATGAGGTCAGTCTTGCATTTTTTTGTAAAACCTTGCTCCCTTTGGCTAGTATTCACCATGTGTAGCTTAACAGTCGAAAGTCTGTTAAAACTAACATCACGTGAACAAAAATTCTGTCAGGAACTACTAGCTTTGGGAGATGAAATGGGTACAGTGAGCACAGCTCTAAGCGAAGAAGCACTCTCGAGAAGCCTTAAGAATAGCATTTATCAGGAGACAGATGAAACTGGTGCCATTTCTCTGAACAAAGATGATGATATCAAGTGCAGTATTTGCCAGGTCTCTCTTTTTGTAACTTGTATAATCATATAAGGGTTTTAGTGAAAAGAAGTGGTTAATGTTAATATATTTATATATATACACTATGCAGGAAGAGTATGCTGATGGAGATGAAGTAGGGACTTTGCCATGTGAACATATGTACCATGTGAGCTGTGTACAGCAATGGCTGCGGATGAAGAATTGGTGTCCCATCTGCAAAACCTCTGCGGAAGAGGAGAAATAGTTATAGTGATCAGTAATAACACCACATCCAACTTTGGCTTTGTGAGATGATTCCAAGATGATGCAGATACATTCTTCCTTCTTCTTCACCAAGTGCTTGTCTCTACATCATCTTGCTCTCACTCGCTTCTCTTGTACATAAAACTTTTTTTTTCTTTTGACCCAATTGGGTACACACAAATAGGCAAATAAGATCAGGTTACAGTCTCCTCTTCCACTTGTAACAAAGCTCAATTTTTGATTTGAACCTGAAACATTTTTAGTTTTTACAGATTTGTTACTTTCTCCATTGAATTGTTACAGGAATAGCAGTTTTAAGTGATTACCCTTGTCCTTTGACAAAAAAAAAGTGATTACTCTTGTCTCTTTCTGCATTGAGTAAATACCTTAGGGAAATAATATGATGTTCAATCTCCATATAATTATTACAATTATGTTTGCTTAAATGGAGGTTAATAAAATTACACTGAAAAATAATTAGATTAAACTAAAGAGATTTTAGGATATTTGTAAGTATTGCAGACAAAAACCTGAGTCGACTCAATTTCTAGTGGAACAAACAAAATTTTACAACAATAGAGGATATTTATGAGTCTTGGATGATCCGAGTAACTTTACCCATTGCGACTGTTCTTCCTGATGATCGTAGGAACACTCTTCCAAGAGCTCTACTTTCAGAAAATGTCTCCACACAAACTGGATACTGAAGACTCACCTGCAGATTATTATAACAAAACAGTATCACATCGAGGCAGCTTTTGTAATGTTTCACACCAAAAAGTTAAGTGAGAGATTTCAAACCTCAATCATTGCACTCTGTTTAGCAGTAAGACAACGAGGAGACTTCTTTGTCGGCTCACCTGTTTTGGGATCAAGCATTGCCACAAGTTTCACAACTGTTGCTGCTTCCTTTGCATGGTGCACATGAAACTCCAACTATATATGAGATATGATATTTCAATTGGAATGGATCAGAAAACTTTATGCGAATAATAGGAGATTGGGAATGAGTGAGATGTCCTTCTTCCGTTTTTTACCTGAGAACCGAGCAAGATCGGTGTTGCACCTTCCAAAACGAGCACCATCAACTCCAAATGAGTTGCTACTGAAACTGGATAATCAGGATGGCACAGCACACCTCCTGCCATCACTTGATGTGCATCGATCCCTTGCAAAGCTATTGCTACGTTATCTCCAGCTCTTGCAATGGTGCAACCCTGAGAATCACGCTCCAGAGACCGCACGGTTCCTTGATCTCCCGATGGCATAACCATTATCTAACAGAAAGTTCAAATCAAGCTCTCAAGCAAGAACTCGAATAATAAAGCTCTAGAATCCAAGATAAAAGCTCTAGAATCCAAGATAAGCTCAAAACTTCTATTGATAAAAAAATAAGAGAGAGCCTAAAACATAAAAAGGAAAACACTAAATAAAAGGAAAACTTCTAGAAAACAATAGATTAGATTTCATAAGACTAGGATTCTCCTACATCAGTACATCCAAAAAGAAAGTATTTCGATTCATAGGTAATGATAACAAAGGGAACCTAACACTGAGAAACCTTCCAAAACACTCTAAAACATAACTTGTACACAAAGTGCTAGTTGTGTACCTTGGATCCTGGCCGAACAGCTCCAGCTTCAAGTTTGCCACACGCAGAGACCTGCCCTTGTGAGGTTGATCTTACAACGTCACATATAGGCATTAGCAGAGGCTTTGAGACGTCTCTATCAGGAGAGTTGACAGAGTCAATGGCATCCAATAAACATGGACCTTGATACCTGTATTTCAGCAAAAAAAAACCAACCATGTCATTGCCTATTTCAGATTTCCTAAGCAGTTACCAATGCAAGGTTAGGTATGGGAAACAACATACCATGAGGACAGGCGGCTTTCAGAGGGAGCTGAAACCAAGTTTTGGTTTTCCATGGCACTTAATGGTATCCACGTCAGAGCCGACTCTTTAAAGCGACATGACTGCAGAAAAGATCCAACATGCTGCTTAATCAAATCAAACCTCTCCTTGGAATACCCAACAACATCCATTTTGTTGACTGCAACTATGACTTGCTCCACGCCAAAGCCTCTAAGAACACGTGCATGCTCCCTTGTCTGGCCTTTCAAATTATCAAAACCAGCTTCAAAGGCTCCAATAGATGCATCTACGACGAGAATCGCAGCGTCTGCTTGTGTTGCTCCTGCTATCATGTTGGGAACAAAATCTTTGTGTCCAGGAGAGTCTAGCAAAACAACATGGTGTCTTTTGGTGTTGAAATAAGCAACAGCCACGGTCATTGTTATTCCACGTTCCCTCTCTTCAGCACTCTCATCTAATGCCCATGCATATGCAAAGGACCCCTTGCCCTGCAGCTTTGCGTCTTTCTCAAACTTGTGCATCTGCTTCTGAGATATTCTTCCCAGTAGATGCAGTAGTCTACCTGAAAGTGTTGATTTGCCGGAATCAACATGACCAACCTACAATCAGATCGCAAACATCAGTAATCCATCAGCATGAGGAAAATAAAAAAAATAGTCAAGAAACTCACGATGGCAAGATTGAGTTGACGTAGTGTATCTGATTCTTTATCAAGAAGCATCCACTCCTCTGGCTTATGGTTTGATTTTGATCTTGCGCTTCTAATTTTAACATTTCTGGAGCTTTCTGTTTCCCCAGTCAAAGAAATCTTGTTCATAGTACTAGTAAGACTCTCTGACGCCGCCTCCATATATTTTGACGAAGAAGTTGTCTCATTAGACGTATCTGCTTTTGGTTTTGGCAAACTTTTGCCAGCTTTTATGACACCAACATTAGCGTGTTTACCTTGAGAGCTAGTTTCTGATCTATCTCCACCTTTCTTTAAAAACTTCTGGTCTGCACTACTATCTTGCTTCTCTTTCTGCTTCATGCTTACTGTTAAGAGTTAAAAACCATCAATTGAAAATGAATGAGACGAAAACAGAAAACCAAAGAAGTACTGTACTCCCAAAGAGAGAATCAACTTCTCTTCCCTCTAAAAATCTTTGAATGATTTGTCACTATCATCCCAGATCATAAGAAAAATAAAAACCAAAGCCAACAAGGAATTAAGTAGAAACAGAACCCTTTGAAATAAAATAAAAGCAGAAATAACAATAGCTCAACCAACCGAGTAACCTCAGAAAATAAAACTCATGTATCCTATGCAAGACGCAAATAGCCACTGTAGTAACAACTAGCGTCCCTGACTAATACAAAACAACAAAGTCTTCACTAATTTGAGGATAGAAGAGACAGGTACCTGTACTGCTATTGATAGTTTGGTCTCCACCAACCACTGGTTGACGAATGACACCGCACATCTCACACAAATGCATACTCTCATCATTGTCATATGTGCAGATTCCACATCTCCAAATCCCTTTCTGATCAATTACTTCTACTTCACTTTGTTCAGCAGCTTCTGAAAGTTCATCAAAAGAAGAGAAATTCATTTAACCACCACAAGAACAACAGACTCACAAGAAGGGAACGGGAAAGATGCTTACCGTGTTCTTCATCATCATCATCATCATCGTAGTCATAATCATCGTCGAAACCATCATCATAATCATCGAAATTGGAAAATCCTTTACGAGGCATCGTTTTGTTTCCTATGCTCCGCTCCTTCCAACTTCCCCGTCTGCAAATTTGCTTAACAGGCAATGGAGCCGACGAGAAAGGATCCGGATCCGGATCCGGTTGGATAGTTAGTTACTATTTGGTAGATGTCGGAATTGATTTGGGCTTCAATGGGCCTGATTGTTCTTTACCAACAACTGGATCATAAGTCTTTTGTTTTGTTTAAAAAGTATGAATATATAAATTGTTGATTATTTCTATAAATTAAGCATAAGTTATATGATTTGATAATATAATAAGAAATTTTAGTGTGTGGAGTATGAATTTTTCTTTTATTTTACAATGTCCTTCACAATCGTTTTTTGTTTATAAATATGTTAAACAATTGTTGTATCTGAAATTTATATTTAACAATTATATTTTTCATAAAATATTTTAAAACATGTAAAATGGCACAATTTTTTTTAGTTTTGTGATAAAGTCATAAAATCATTTAGTTACAAAATCAATATGTAATATTACCTTTTTAAATTATAATAAATTTTAATTTATTGTTATTATCAAAAATGTTTATGGACTAAAAAATGAATCATATATAAATATAACTCATTTAAATGTAATATAAACCCAAAAACCAAAAGACCATTATACTATTAGTGAATTTTATTTTTTAGTCATATTATTAATGGTAATTTTGGAAAAATGTAATGTTTCATTAAAGGTATAAATCAAGAACGTTCATGTTTTAATAGTATTGATTAACACTACTGTAAACCTTTTAAATCTAAATCTATTACATATAAATGGAAATACTCAAATACATTATGCAAAAGATGGAGATTGTTAACCGCCATTAGGCAACGATACAAAATCTGATTAAAATTGGTTTTTCTTTAAGTGTCAAGATGAAAACGTGTTTCTTGGACCGTTAAAGCACATCCGTCTATAGATACTTAGTGAGATAACTACAATTTCTCAGCAAGAATTTTTGAAAAACTTTCTATATACTATGGTTACTTTGTAATTTAAGTTTCTCTTAAACACTAACCATTTATTTACATAACTAATTTTTATAGTATTAGTTTTACTGGTTTAGAACCCCCATAACTAAAGGGATGGGGTGCTCTTACATTCAAAATTTATAATATTATTATATAATTATACTAACGTGCTGATCAGATGGTTCTCGTCCTTCTTAATTTATACGAAATACGATTTTTTTTTGTTTACCAAAATTGCTTTGGAAGTTTCTACATGCCTAACATGATGACATAAAATACTCAATGAACAAAGAAAACTAATATAACATTATCCATTTCATTATAGAAAAATAAAATAAAACACGAATTCGATTAAATATTTATAAAACTGTATTTTCACTGATAAATATTGATAATGATTAAAGTATAATATCATTACGTCTTCTGCATGTACATGTCGACATAATATTCGTATAACATTTTATTAATTTATGTTTTATTTTATTCAAAAACCAGAATGGGTTATTATGCTATGCTTTAAATAGTTCAAATCAAATATTGAGTTAAATATATGACAAAGTCTTTCATCACAATATCTGATTATTGTTGTGTTTAAAATTTCAACATTCGCATATTATAAATATTTTAGAAAATATCTTTAACAAATGTTTGTGCTTGATTAATATTTAATGATAAATTGTTTTATATTTTAATATTTGAAATTTCAAATAAAAATATTAATACCAGATAATAACACAATATATATACAATTATTTTAATTTTTAAATATGTTTTTTTAATTTTGACAATTTATTATATTAGTTTTTATCAATTATCTAAAGTAACATATAAATATAATATTATAAGTATAAATTTGTTTTAAACTATATAGATATATTTATTAAGGGTGTTATTAACTTTAACCTGTGAAAGTTTGAACACGGAAAATCATTTCCAAAATAATAGTATAGATTCAAATAAAATATTTCTGAGTTGATGTTTTCTGTTTACATTTTGGAGTAAGAACAAAAGTCATATCTCGCTTAAACCCGAAAGAAACACACCTTTATTACATCGATCAACACAATTAGAAAATGCAGCTAGCCCGACATATGATGAAGATAGAAGCAAGCACTGTAAGAAAATGAAGAACAAGAGAAATAATGCTCAAGAACAAGAGAGAGAGAGAGAGAGA
>OVBX01001690.1:0-24227 GCA_900406325.1 Erucastrum elatum | reverse complement strand
AGGGAGATCTAGTCTGAGAGGCACTGAATCTCCCATCTTGTTTCTATCCTGCAAAAACAAGAGGAAAAAAAATTAAACATTTCTGGAAGGCTTTCCTGAAACAACTCAAACTCTTCAGAAAAAGAAACACACACATACTTTAACAATCATATCCATCATCAATTCAACTCTTTCAATACCTCAGACACAAATTCAAAAGCAATACAAACTAAAGAAACACATGGGAACTTTAAAAACACACACTAGTGAATTTTCTGGTAGGCTTTTCTGAAAATATTCAAATCAAAGAATCATTTTAATTCACAGAACTGGTTGGGTTTTTCACATTTTAAAGTATGAATTTATCCATATCAGAACAAGAGAGCAAAATTACACATCTAGCATTTAGTTCTAGACACTAGAGTATACATGTTCAATTCAGTTCATAAACATTATACAAAGATTACAAAAACTCAAAAGCCTTTAATACACACACTAACTGTTTTAGAAGGCTTTCCTTCCTATTCTATCATCAAACTCTATCAGTATAAACAAGGAAGAAGCGGTAGACAACAAGATCACTAACAAAAAAAACATACCTCAAAGAGATAGAGCTTTGGAGGTGGTTTCCAGCGGAGAAGACAGAGATTCGGAGAGGGAGAGATCTCTGGAAGATGGACTTCGTCGGAGACTGAGAGTGCTTGACAAGAAACTTTTCTGGAAGGTTTTCCTGAAACAAATACAAACACTTCCTGAAGTGAGAAAAATTAAAAAATACAAACACACACATCACTTTTAATGAGTTATCCTTAACATTATAGATTAAAGTGTTGATATATGAACGATCCACAACCTAAAGTTCAAAACTTTTAATTAGTTATCCCTAACAGAGAATGTAATTTCATCAAGCAAAATGCTTCATTTATTTTCAAAAAATCTCAAAAACAATGCAATCAAAGCATCCCCGAGCTTCAATCTCATATAAGTGGAAGAAAGAAACCTATTGACTATGGTGGCAAGATGAAAAAAATCAAAAACACAATGCTAATCAAAAAGCACAATCCACGCCAAAAAAAATTAAGCATCTTCTTCTTCCTAAAGAAAGACTACATCGCAGTAAGACACACAAATAAGCTAATCAAAAAACACAATGCAAAAAGAAATAAAAATCAAGACTACATCGTCTTCCACAAAATCAAAATCAGGACACACCAATCTTTTTCTTTCCTAAGAAAAACATAAGAAGATGAATCATACCATCGGAAATGACAATCGGAGAGAGTCACCGCCACCGCTGTCTGTCGTGTTGAAGAGGTCGAGAACCGTCGCCGCCGTCGCGTCGAAGAGATCCGTCGCAACTGTGTCGATTTTTCGAAGAGATCGAGATCGAGAGAGAGAGAGAGAGGGAAAGAGAGAGAGAGACAAACGAGGAGAGTCCTCTTCGCTGGATCTTCTCTGCTTCGCCGCGAACAGAGTTCTCTTTCGCTGTCGCTGGAGTCTTCGCCGTGGAGGAAGGAGATCGAGTTTTTGTCTCCGGAGGAAATCAAAAAGGTTATCTATTTTTTTTATTCATCACAATTTAGGGGTAGTAGTAACATTCTACCCCTTTAATGAATGTCATATTTGTGACTCTCTTATTTGGGTGTCATTTTTGTGATAGAAACTTTAAAAGTGTTCTTTTTGACAATTACCCAAAACTAAACTAGATATGTAGATAATTAAAACGTTTTATTTGTTTGGATATATGTTAACTAATGTAAAATTGATGAAATTTAATAATTTTCAAAATTTAAATAAGATTTAAAATTTGTAGGTTTTTATTTAGGTTTATATTTTCTTGTACTTATATAATTATAAATAAATATAATTCAATAAGGTTAAATTTCACATGCAGATAATTTCTTTGAATTTCTATATACATATATATCGAAATCAATTAAGCCTCGGTCTCGGTGATCAGATTTAAGGCCGTTTCTTTAACAAAAACCACACGTTTTAAGCATAACTGGTCCAACCGGTTAGTCTGAATCGTCGTCTCCCCTTAACCCTAATTTCATTGCAAGGACCCAAAATCTCCACCAAGAAAAATCTGAATCGGTCTCGCGAAGATCAAATCCCCCCTCGGAAACCACCGGTGAATTCATCTGTTTCTCCTCTGTCGATCGTTATATTCATGAGATTAGGTTTCAATCTAAAGAAGGAATCTTTTTTTTTCTTTGTATTTTCTAGGGTTTTGCTATCTTCTTCCCCAAAACCCAAAATTGATATCGTCAAAGGAGATTAGGTTAAGTTTCCCATTGAAAAAAGATAGAAAATTTCTGAATTGCTGCTACTATTAGTCACGGTTTCATATCTACATTGTTAGGGTTTCCACATGAACAATGAATTAGGGGTTTTATTGCAATTAGAGAGAATACTCTGGGTTAACAATGAAAATAATCAAATTTTTTATTTTTCTTAATTGTGAGAACAATTGATCCGTTGCAGACATTTTATGTTTGTTTGGTATCTGTTGACATATAATTTTGTTTTTCTTGTGTGTGTTGCAGAACAGACTTAGCATTGAGAGTAGGCTGCGTTTCGAACCCGTGATGGGTGCTCCTAAGCAGAAATGGACTCAAGAAGAAGAGTCAGCTCTAAAGTCTGGCGTTGTCAAGCATGGACCTGGCAAATGGCGCACCATTCTCAAAGACCCTGAGTTTAGTGGAGTCTTGTACCTCCGTTCCAATGTTGATCTTAAGGTCCTTCATACTCTTCCTTCTTATTTGTTGATTTCTTTCTTTCTTTCTTTATCTGATTTTGGTTTGGTCTTATATCTGACAGGACAAATGGAGAAATATGAGTGTCATGGCCAATGGATGGGGATCGCGTGAAAAGTCTAGGTTAGCTCTTAAAAGGACGCACTCGCTTCCTAAACAGGATGATAGCTCACTTGCCAATACTAGCTCCTTGCAAAGTGATGAAGACATGGCTGATCCTAAGCATTTTTCCACCACCGGCACTTCTGCTCTGCAACTTCCTACTACTCCTACTCCAAGGAGGCCTAATGTAAGGTCAGAAATGTTTCATCTATGTCTCTGTTTCTTTTAACATGCATTAGTGGATACATCTCAAAATGCAGGGGTTATAATGGGTTAAGATTACATATATGTGATATGGTTCTCTCTCTAACTTTGTTTGAAATTTTCTTCACTGGTTATGTACATTACACTCCCTTTTCAGCTTTCTACCTGATGTTGTATAGTTTTGCATGGTTGTCCAGATGCTGATTATGTTAGCACGTGAACTTGTTTTGCTCCATCTTGTCGCTGGTGATTTATAATTGTGAATCTATGATGAGGGTCTAAGTGTTCAAAGTCATACTTATGCCTACATGTTCTCTATCATTTGAATCGATTGTTATAGCCAGGTTGTAACTTTCTGAAAGTGATGCAGGCTGGATAGCCTTATAATGGAAGCAATATCTACCATGAAAGAGATTGGTGGCTCTAACAAATCAACAATTGGTGCCTACATTGAGGTTTTTGAGCTCTTAATTCTCCTCTGTTGACATAGTCATTGTGTACTTGGTACTTATGCTTGCTTGATTTGGTCGTATAGGAACAATATCACGCTCCGCCAGACTTTAAACGGTTGCTGTCTGCCAAGCTAAAGTACTTGACTGCTTGTGGTAAACTCATCAAGGTAAGATTTATATCATGTGCATTATAGTCTGTGTACAGTCAATTTTGCTTCGTGGTTGTTAGTAGAACAGATACATGCTTCATTGACGGCTGACTTTTGATGTTCTATTGATCCGAATTTTCACTTTTACAGATTAAACGCAGGTATAGAATTCCACACACCACTCCTTTGTCTTCCCATAGGAGAAGACATTTGGGAACACCGTCTGGAAAACAGGGTGTTCTTTCTTTGCCTTCACCTAAAACAGAGAGAGATGAAGTGAATGTTCAGACGAAGGCTCAGATTGATTCAGAGTTAGCCAGGATGAAGACTATGAACGCACACGAGGCGCAAGCGGCTGCAGAACAGGCAGTTGAGGAGGCAGAAGCTGCCATGGCAGCGGCTGAAGAAGCTGCAAAGGAAGCAGAGGCAGCAGAAGCCGAAGCAGAAGAAGCTCAAGCTTACGCTGAAGAAGCTTTAAAGACACTGAGAGGAAGAAACAACTGCAAAATGGTAAACACACGCTCCTTTTATCACACAACGTATGATGAAGAAAAGCTATTAATATGGTCGTATTGAAAATTTGATTCAACAGATGGTGTGTACGTGAGGGGAGAGAAGAAGAAGAAGAATGTGTTGCAGCCTTGCAGGTGGCAAGAGAAAGAAGCGTAGAAGTAGTGTTTGTGTGTTAATGATTCTCTACTTGGGAACTCTTTTTAGTTGTAAGCAGTAACCTCTCAGATGCTAAAGCCATTGTATTTTTGTTCACACTTTACTTTACAGCCAAAATAAGTTTTAAAAACATGTTTGCTGCGCAGTTTCTCGTGTAAAACTTGATAAGAAAGCTGTCAATTTGTGAAAATATTTTTATGAACATCGAGTTAACATATGAAACTATGAGTGATTTTATCGCAGTTGGTTGTACGTGACGGGTTCAAACCATCTTTGAGATAATAAATCAATACTATTAAAACAGAAGACATTTTTTGAGGTACCCTTCTGTTTCAACAATATTTATCATCTTGTGCCATTGGTTTTATTTAAACATATGGTTTTCATTAAATTCTGACTAAATATATTTAATTCTAAAAAGTCTATTTAACCCAACATAGAATCTCATATTTAAACTAACCCTTAATTTTAGGATGGATTTGTTTTTTGTATAATTGTTTTTTTTTATTTTGTAAACTTAAAATATTTTAAAATATTTTTAATATACGAAATTAACTTATTATTAAAAATGTGAAAATATTTCCAATAATCTTAAAATATTTATGTGTTGCAACTATCATTTAAAATGACCACATAAATGTTCATTCTTAATTTAAACAAAAAACTACAAATATGGTATTTTCTAAATATATTTGTGAAATTTAAACAAACTATTGTAAAATAAAACAGTAAAACTTTCTGAAGTTTAAGATAATAAATAACTAAACACAAATTATCATAAATTAGATTGAAGTTTAAAATAGACAAGAAATGCAAACTTAAATAGATTATCAATAACAAAACAAATTATTTAGTTTTTTTGTCGAGATTTTTTGATCAAAATTTAAAGAATCACACAGTAGACAATTTTTTAATTTGTTATAATTTTATAAGAATATGAGAAATTTATTTGATTTTTAGATATTATTAGACTTGTTTCTGGATTTTTTCCGGGTCAAGAAGTGTTGGATTATTGGTTACTGGAACGTTTTCGGGGTTTACTAAATTTTATCCGATTTTCAATTAATGAATTTTTGGTAATCAATACTATCAATACTAAATTTTATCCGAATTAATGCTAAATTTTATCCGATTTTTAATTAATGAGTTTTTGATAACTCCAAACCAAATTATATATGGATCACAGGGTTTTCGGCTCAATCGCAGGCCGAGGTCAGGTATAAAAAATGAATAAAATTTAAAATAATTTTTTTCTGATGATTGCTTTTCATATAATTTTTAATATTGAATGAAAATTTTAGTGCATATAGGTAAATAATTTGAATAAATTTTGAACAAGTTAAAAAATAAATGATATGTAATGTCTAAATTATTATATTTTTGAAACATATATATTTAAAATTAGTTTTTCAAATATTTTTAAAAATTTTGTTCGGTTTACGATACATGTTGGATTTGATATTAGTTTTCAAATAAAACATTTTAAGAACCGTCTGAATATAAACTTGAATACATAGGTCATGTCTAACAGACTAATGGAGTATGAGATTTTGATTTTCATGTTGATTCCATATTGGATTTTCAAGATACGAATATTCTTGACTATATTAGGTAACTAATATGTAAATATAATATGTTGTAAACTTAATTTTGAACTGCATATGACACAAGGGTATAGTTATTCAACCTGATATATTTAATCCAGTTACCAAAAATTATACTAAATTTATTTAAATATAAATATGATTATAAAAAAATTCTCAAAGAAAAAAAATTAAAAAGATATATACCCGCCCTTTTAAAGGCGGGTCAAAATCTAGTTAGTTTTTAAATTAGAATATCTGATAACTGATTTTAATCCTTAATTAGATGTCTAAGATTTCGAACTTCTTTTACAGATTTTTTATAATGTCATGTTATTTCTGTTTCGGTTATTAACAGTGTTAGTGTTGAAGTATGTTGGAAGTTTATTTTATAGTTATACTGAACTTGTATATATTTATTATTTGCATATTTATTTTGTAATTTTTATATTGTTGTCAATAGATTACTATTATTTATTGGGCTTTTTAATCTTGTTGTTTTATATAGAACAACTGTTTTTTTTTGGACACGAGCCTTTTACATATTTTAAGAGATCTATTGTATCTATAATATCTCATATTAGGATTTATATTATATTTTTTAATACTAGATTATATTATCAAATACTAAAAGTAAAAAATTCTGCAATAAAAAAATACTCCCTCCGTCCCACTTTAAGTGGAGTTTTAGAGAACTTTTTGTCTCATTTTAAGTGATGTTTTCAAGTTTCTAGATAAAAATTAAATGTATTTTAATATTTTTAATTATTGATATTTTGTTTTATGATTGTTTATTGATTGAAATTATTTTAATCATTGTTGTATTTAGGCAAACGAAAACGATGTAATAAAAATGTAGTTACTTAATCAACGTGCAAAAACCTTAAAATTCATTTATTTTGGGATAGAGAGAGTAAAAAACAAATGTTGAATATTAATACTTAGGATTCCAAACAAAGCTAACAAAATTATTTTTCATATAGTAGATTCATACTTGCTTCTATAATTGTTGAATTTCAAAAGAGACAATCTTATTAATCCAAAAAATCATGCTTCAGTTTATGGTTCCAAGCAGTTGATTAATTAGAACTTTATCATGACTTTCAAAATATCCATAGCAGCAAGGACTAGTCATTAAATGAAGAACCATCAATAATTTAAGTTGGTAAATACCATTATTATTTGTCAATTATTTTTTCTAAACAATCTAATCGAAAAGAAATTTTTGCCTTTCAAGATTCCAAAAAGGAAAAAAAAAACACAAAAGAACAATCAAAACGTTACCAGATTTAAATAAATTGGCAAATTAAATAAATCAAATGATCAAAAGTAAAATAAATTTAAAAAAGAACCAAAACAATTCAAACAAACTTTTTTTTGAGCAACTTCAAACAAACTAATGTCAAAGATATCTAAAACCTCCGACCCTTATTTGAAACTACAGGAATTCTCTCTTTTTTTACGGCTAGGGCTTTTTGACAAAAAAAAAATATCGCATTAGGATTAAATTATTAGGATTTATTTCCTTAGTCCACGATGTAACTTTTTCAATGAAACTGACTATGAATTACGTGTACTAAAAGTAATCATTCAAGTTGAATTTAACATAATACGACGATGAAATTAATATTTGAAAAAGATATTTATCAGCTGTCAGACGCTTACGCTTGCGGTACTTGCTTACAACTCAAAAAAAAAAGAGAACATTTCCTTTTTTTTCTTGGTTAATTGCCATTTTAAAGTTGCAAGAGAATCTACTCTTTTTAGTAATGTTTCTTCTATAACACTGTCACTCATAGACATAATATGGAAATATTAAAAAATTAACTTTTAATATTATTAGATTGAGTTTAGTATAGCATATTTCGGGATTCAAGGAAAATCTTTTACTTTTTTACTGACAGCTCACTTTCCATAATCCGATTACTTCTAGTAACGATAATAATGGAAAAGTTATACCGACTGAACTTTTCTTCAACTATATAAGTTGCACTTAGCAATTAGCAGGAGTTCACCAAACCGACACGACAAATCACTCCGAAGAACGATAAAAACGGGATTATGGATATACTACTATATGAAGCTCTGATTCAACTTCCACCATCTAAAAGAGCCATCGTTGTAAGAGAGCTCGATCAGGCAAGACGAAACCATACTATTGATGATTATGAAGATTATCCAAAAAGAAGATGCTTACAAAAAGAAGACGAAGAAGAAGAGTGTGCGACAGGCACCGTATGTGTTGAGCCAAGATTACAAAGTAGTGATGACCAATCAATACAGCAGGATTTTGTTGATGATGATGAATATACTTCTCGATTTGGTAGGACGTTTACACAAGAAGAGTGTGGACATTCTTCAAGTGATGATGATAATGATGAGACTCCTTCTCCCTCTTCTTCTGAGACGGTGGAACAAAGAATGATACTGTTCCAGCAACCAGAAGAAAAGAATGGAGAAGACGACGTCGTTTCCACCGAGCTTACGTTGGGAAGTAGTAGCGCACAATCATCGCGACAGCTTTGTACTACTACTGATGAAAATCTTTCTCCCTCTCCTTATAATGAACCTTTGTCTGAAGATGATAAATCTGCTCTCTTTCTCCTCCAGCTAGCCCGTGGTTTTCCTACACAAAGGCAACCGCAACCACGGATACAACATCAACCACAAAAGCTACCGCAGAAGTTTGATTCGTACAAGTGTGATGTATGTGGAAGAGAGTTTACTTCGTACCAAGCCTTAGGTGGACACAAGGCTAGCCACCGAGTTAAGCTTCAACAACCACTTTTTGAAAACGCAGACGCAGAAGCAGGAGGAAAAACGCGGCCGAGGATGGCCCCATCCGGTAAAATACACAAGTGTTCTATATGTCACGTTGAGTTTCCTACGGGACAAGCTCTCGGTGGACACAAACGTCGTCACTACGAAGGTGTTCTAGGCGGTAACAAACGCAGTCACGACGACGACGAGGTTATATCGGGAGATAGGTTCAGTCCCACTAATCATGAGAGTGTTGTGTCGAGTGGAATGCCTCTCGTTGGACACAAACGTCGTCACTATGATGGTGTTCTAGGCGGTAACAAACGCAGTCACGACTACGAGGTTATATCGGGAGACAAGTCCAGTCCCACTGATCATGAGAGTGTTGTGTCGAGTGGAACGCATAATTTTTTAAGATTGCTAGATCTTAATGGACCTCCATTGCCTGAGTTTGATGATAACATCAGCCGAGACGTTGATAAGGTTGAAAGTGCAGTTGTAGCGCACAAACTGTTACAACTTCTCAGATAGTAAACAGGATTAGAAGTTTTGATTTTTTTTTTTCACTTTTTTGTTGACCAACCTATGATATGATATCTAATTTTGATTTTCACTTTTTTTAGTTGTTTTGTATTTTATAAAATAGCTAAAGATATTGGTTCATTTGTTTCACTTTATTGCTGTGCTTAATCATATGCACATTGGTTTGGTACAAATCTCTGTCACACATTCTCTTTTACGTGTACTTTGCTTATCGACAAACAGACAACAGGGCGTTTATGATGGGCACGGGAAACTAGAAACGACAAGACATCTTAACATAAATAAAAAAAACGGCAACAAGTCTACAACTGAAGAAAGAAAGCAGACAAGATCAGTGTGTCATACAATTACTATGTACACAAAACCAAAGAAACCATTAGAATATAAAAACTTTTTGTATACAAAACTAAAGCTTACTTACTTTTTAGGGGGCATTACTTACTACTACTTGCAATCTTACATTAAGAAAAAACAAACGTAGAACTACCAGAGAAACAAGAGACAGAGCAAAGATGGATGATGATGATGATGATAAACTGCGAATCTCACCTTTTGAAAACGATAAGGACAGTGATTCGGAGGAAGCGAAAGGCACACCGTGTTAGCAAATCTGTTCTTGGTGAGAATAGTTGTTGTAGTCAAAAAGAACAAATCTGTTGTGTTGGGGACGATCAGTTTTCTTTCTACAGTTGTTGTCGTGAAGTCAAGCTGCTTGTGATTGGTCTTAGTTGTATTATGTGCGTCTTCATGCTACAATCCGTAACCTGTTTAAGAACGGAGGTAGACATGGCATATTTAATTATCTAAACCTCGAATAAACAAGAAGATGATGATGAAGAAGAAGATACGTTACCTGCATAGCAGCTACTCTTGATAAGAAGCCTTGACATCTTTCAAGCAAAACCTTCTCCTTTGCAGTTACATTCACCGCTTCGACCATTACAGAATTCATTTCATCAACCTAGCCATGATTAAATAACATTCTTCATCATCAACATAAACAAACTTTATGCATATAACACAAGGTTTCAATACACTCAAGACATGAGCAGTTTCAATAATCACTACGAGAGAGAGACGGAGCATTTTACCTTCAACGTAAGTGAGAATATGGAAGACGACATAGCTTGCATTACATCGACCGCTGAACTAACAGCATGCTTAAGATCTTGGATATCAACCTAAAGCATTCGAGAACCAATGGTTCAAAACAAAGCCAAAAAAATCATATAAGTGCTGTTATGTCAGAGAGGTACTCACCACGGTTTTTCCAACAATTGGTAGACGAAGCGTGCTGGCTTTCAAAGCTTCGGTTGCTCCAGACAAAGAACTTGAATGATCTCTGTCCAGAAGAGACCATTCTTCTAGATATCCCATCTACAATTTAACAAATACACAAGCAAGTTTTGTTGTCACTTATACTAAAAAAAAACAACATCCATACTATTCTTTCGGGTTCATATGTAACACCAATGAGGGTGTACTAGTACTACAGTTTTCTATTCAAAATAAATAAAATCTCATGTTTCCATGTCAAAGATTCAGAATGTTGTGGGATGATTCTAAGTAAAGTAAGTGTACCAACCTCTAGAGGTGGATATAACAGTTTTACCTACCAGGCATACATAATTAACTAAAAGTCGAAATTCATTTGCTTAACCCAGTTACAGTACAATTCACATTATGCACTAAGCCAAAACTTTCTTTTCTAGCAACAGCAAACAATGAATCATTAAAGCCAAATTACATAAAAATTTATCTGTCATCTAACTCAAAAATAGAAAGAAACAAATCTTAGTTATGAAATTGGCACTAAGTATCACATTCTTACCTGTCCTTTGAGAATAGAAGCCAGCTTCAGTTTCTGCCTTAGCAAAAGCAACTTGATTCGCTTTAAGGTGACGGTGTGTCGCAGTTCTGAGATTGATACCCATGCATTCCACAGGTTCTTCTGTCAAACAGAGAAACAAAACGTTAATTCACACTGCTATGTCATGCCAAGAAGGAAAAAAGGGCTTTTAGTTTATACTTGAACCATGTTCTTGCAAGAATTCAACCTAAACTATCTTAGATAATGATGACACCTAGAATCAGCCTAAACTATGAGTTTCCACACATCTTGCATCCTCAAGATCCTAAGTATAGATGAAACAATCATACCCTTATCTAAATTTGCAGCAGTAGCTAAAGTATATTCAATCCAGAAAGGGACCAACCAAAAAGCCATACATACCTCTGCATTCAATCTCTGCACCATTGAAGTATACTCAGTCCTCGCATTGACAAACCTCCACTGAAGATATCGGTTATACAAAAGCCTCAACAAATGCGCATCCATAACACGATCCTCCCCAATCTTCCCTCTCCTCACATCAGCAGAGAAGCTAAGAATCGAAGGCGTGCTGTTGTTGTTGCTGCGGTTATAAGCGTTCATCTGAGCAGCAACCTCATTCCTCACTCGAGAAGGGCTAGAAAGCGCTCTAGCCGGAGAGGCCGAAGTAGTCGTCGCCCAAAGCTTGCTCGGCGAAGCAGAGCGTATAGCAGAAGCACCTCCTCTCACAGGAGAGGCCATCCCGCGAGGAGACGATGAAGGAACAGCATCGCTACTAGAAAACCTTTTGGAATGACCAAACTTCGAACCGGTTTTCAAACCGGGGGTAGAGGAAAGAGGAGAGCCAGGATCCTGCAACCTCCTTAACCGGGTGTTAGTCTCTTGCCAGAACCTAGCTGAAGCCATGACGTTACGCGGCAAGCTCTTTGACTTGGAGATTTCTCCGTTAGTGCTACCGGAAGAGACACTATCAGTATCAGAAGCGGTTAAGTCATTGTTTGGCTGTCTTCTCCCAGTTTCCAAGTACTCACCTTCCATATCTAAACTCAACCTTCCATTAATAGAAACCTTAGGGCTCTCACCAGATCCGAGCTTTCCTCTTTCGCTGCCGCAGTCTAAGCTTCTAGAAAGCGGGTTCGGGGGGACGGATCGGGAGGCACCGGGCCAGAGCTGATGGTCCGCCGGCTTGGAGTTCTCCCTCTGATCTCGCACCGGCGTTGATCTCCGCCGCTCCGGAGTAGGTTTCCGGTGAGAAACAGGCTCCTTCTTTTTGCTGATGGGAAGGGAAAAGGCCTCGCCTTGGAAGGAGACCGACAAGCTCCTGGTGGAGGTGATGAGCATCTTCGTGGCCGCGGACATTTCGGTGGCCGGAGACGGCGAGGGGCGGCGGCGGTCCACGGATTGGGAGCGTTTGGGGAGAAACGACGGCGTTTTGTTCGAATTGGAAGCGGAATTGGAGAGTAAGGGAGATGGGTAGCGTTTACTCGTCTTTAGCGAGGAGGAAGAGGAAGAAGAGGAGGTTGTTGTTGTTGTCGTTGTCGTTGTAGTGGTGGAGGAGGAGAGGGAGTGAGAAGGAGAAGGAGATAAGTAGCGAGAGGGGACTTGTTTGCCTCTAGGTCTTCTCTGTCCTCCTCCGACATTGTTGGGTCGATCTCGAGGTGGGTTTCTCGGGTCGGTGCCGGAGATTGCTGCGGCCACCATTGTCGTGCTTCCGAGTGAGGAAAAAAGCGAACTTTCCTTCTTCTTCTTCGTGTTCGTTGATCTCTCTCTCTCACTCTCTCTCACATTGCATTCACAGAGATTCGTCTCTATTTCTTCTCTCTCTCTCTGACAGACTCAACGAAAAATCGAAACTCTTTTCGGGGGGGTTTGTGCAAATCCAGGGATTTTCGCAGTTTCTGTTGCTTCACAGCCGAAGAAAACGAGAGAGAGAGAGAGAGAGTGATGGGGGGAGAGGAATTGATAGTGGGGTTTGTGGATTTGGGAGAAAACTCTTTTTTTTTCTTCAAGTCTCTTAATATTAGTAACAGTGTATCTCTCTTTTTAATATTATTATTTTTGGCTTTTTCGGAGGTTTACATCAAACTTTAGAGGCTTCGGTTTGCCTTAATCTAGTATTTTATTCTTGTTAATTAACTACTGCTTTGGATGTTTATTCTTTAATTTTTTGTTGTTTGTGATGATTAATTTTATCAGAAATTATAGTATTTCATTGGGGGAGGGTTATTATTTTAATATCTCACAAATTAAAACAGTCAGAAAGTTAAAAAGTATATTATTTTATTAAATATTTATTTTAGATGTTGATTGTTTAACTTTTCTACAATATAATCAGTTTTTTTTCAACAATAACCATAATTTTATCATTAATTTTATTAAATAAAAAGAAAAATAATCGGACTTTTTCTTTCTGTTTTGTGTATTCTTAGTGTAATAGTTGTTTTTTTTACAAAAAGAAAAGAGTAATTCTTGGGTTCACCCCCTAGGGTGAACCTATAGATTCACCAACCAATAGGATTTAGTTATTTTAAATTTGACATCTTTTTAAAAAAGGAAAGAATTTAACATCTTTTAAAAAGGGAAATAAAATATTGCCAAATTATATTACGTTTTAAAAATGAAAAAATAGTAAAAATAAATAAAAATAATACTAATTGCAAAAAAAATATTTTTTTCAAAAAAAATTAATACCACAAAAAAAACACTAAACTTTAAATGTTAAACCCTAAATAATTTAGTAAGTCCTTAGATAAATTTTAAAAAATTATTTTATTTTAAAAAAACACTATTTATAACACAATCAACAAAAAAACTATACCCTAAATCCTAATCCTAAACCCTAAACCCTTGGGTAAATCCTAAACCCTTGGGTAAATCCTAAACCATTGGATAAATTTTAAACTTTTAAATTTAAGATTTATACAAAGTCTTAAATTCTTTTTTTATCAAAAAAAATTATTTTTTTAAGATTAAAAAGTATTTTTTGGTGATTATTATAAACTTAAATGATGTATTTTGAAAATAANTTTTGTGTATTCTTAGTGTAATAGTTGTTTTTTTTACAAAAAGAAAATATGTGTATTCGTATAATCGATATTTTTGGTAAGTTTTTGCTTATGTTTTTGAATTAAATTCAAAAGTTTTAGGCCGTTGAGTTTTCAGTCTTAGTTAGAACATGGGATTTGTTATGGTAAGTGCAACCATTAAGCTAATTAGCATTAACACAAATTCACATAACTACCCAAGTAAAGATTATTTCTTGCTTAATCACTAATCAGTACCCCATTTAGATTAATTATTACTAAGAAAACGTTTATATAAAAGAAAATTTGCTTATCTTTATGCTTTTTTTGGAAAGCAAATTGAATATTTGCATGTGCTTATATTGATACTTTTCTTAGAATTGTCATTCAGGATTACTTTTCGCTCTCTTTTACTTAAGATCTTTTTCCTTGGCCTTCAAAGTTATCATCCCTAAATAGTTATCATATCTTAACCNATATATATATATATATATATATATATATATATATATATATATATTATGTGAATGAACAATATTTTATCAATTTGGAAGACAAGAACCTTGAAAGTTGATTATTAAAGAAGTGGTCGGTATTATCTAGTTCTTACGTTTCTGATATTATTAACCTCTACATGACTAGATATGTCCAATGGAAATTTTCAACTTTTGATTTTGAAAATATAGTGTAATAGTTTTTACACGACTAGAAGAGATATTAATGTGCACATATGATTTGGATGCATACCGAATTCTAGACAAAATAAGAACATCCTTAATATAATGAATTACGTTTCCTCTTGATTTAGTCGTATACAGTCAATATATAGTCAACGAAGTGGAAAAAGATATATAGGTCAATTTATGTATTCCTAATTTTTTTTTTTGAAAGGAAAAATTAGAAGCGTGTATATAAGATAATATCACTACAAGCAAAGTAAAGTATATTGCTATTAACATTCAGGAAATTATTATTTTTTTTTGAAAAAAAGGAAATTATTTATAGAAAATCAAAAGATGTAATGTCACTCTTAGCTTCCATTTACACATTCTTGCTTTGGAGTGAGTATTAGTTAGTCCATAATTAGTCATTTTTGCTTAGAGTCAAAGCTATCTTAAACAAATCTCTTAATCCTTATAAACATAGTTTATATTTTAACAAATTATGAACACTATATTGTGTTCGAAAGGTACATATATAATATTAACGTTATTTTCTTGATATCCTATTTATAGTTAGCAGATATGGTAATAGGAAAATTATCATGCTCTTCTTGCTCAAATAATTCAGTAAGTTAACAATAAGAATTAAATCCTTTAACAAAAAAAAAGTTAACAACAAGAATATTTTGTTAACAAACCGACGATGATGCATTGTGCGGGTTAAGCAATAGTATGATTAATTTGATAAAAATGGTGATATTTTCATGAAGGACATACCTTAATCGATTCGAAAGCGGACAGGGCACACACCCAAAACTCCGGGATCATGTTCAGCATCTATACGTTAGGACTTTAATTATATCAGAACTAATTGGAAGTACAAATTGCATTCTAAACTTTATAGTTAAACCACTAAACAAAAATGTAGAATAAGGTGTGGGGATGACATCTCTTTGATTGTTATTAAATTGGAAACAGGGAAAAGACCCTTTAGTAAGACCCATCTCCCTCTTACACACAAAACGCGATCTAACTACTTTGACAACTTCATTACACTAAAAAAGCAATAGCGTGTGTGTAATGATTTTCTTTCTTATCCGCGTTAAGTTTCCTTTGCTTACTTTTCTTAATAGTATACATGCGAACAATTTGTATACTAGCTATGTTCGTTTAACAGTCATTGCGAGATGTGACATAGTTCCTCCACAACTGTGATTGTTAAGTTCTAGTTTATTGTTGGTTTTTTATTACATGACTTGCAGTGATTAATAGTGTAAATCGTTAATTCAGATTGCTGAAAAGTTTTCAATTTCTGCAAAATGCAGCTAATTATAAAAAGCAACATATAGACAAACAACCCTCGACTGCAAGTGGCAGTGATTAACAAACAAAACATACTGTATAATATTAGCCGAAACAATATTCTATACTAAATATTTTTTTTGTAAAATATTCTTAATCATTTTGCATCATTTTATGTAATTTTTGACAATATGATTCATCACAATGACTATTCGTTAGACATCATTTTTATGGATGATATAATTGTTGGATGGTAGTTGAAATTAAAAAGATATATGTACCATGTTTTGAAAAAAAGCATTATAAGATTTATTTAGAATTCAAACGTTAGGTCCAATATATAACTACACGCATGTATTGTAGTCGGTGTTTTATTAGCATGCTCGTAAGATCCATATTCATTACTATATTTAATCAGGGTTCTTAATTTTGAATTTGTTTATGGATATTACTATTTGTTTATCAGCTGAGTTGCCTAAGATCATGTGACTTGAAGCATACTTCACAGATTATTGACTAATCGTATTTGTTTATTCACTCGGGTGACCAATATTAGTTAGCCAACTTTGAAAATAATTTAAAACATCAAAACCCTTTTTGACAAATAATTAAGAGATACTAATGATTTAATACTGTCACCTTTCTACTTTCCAGACTTAGAACATCCTTTCCACTCAATCCCAACACATTATTATTCAAAAGTTTTTTTTCTTATATTATCACTATATATGTATCTTATATATTCTTCCTTTCTATAATTCCCAGTCGAGTTTTTGAGATTGTAAACCTAAAATAGACTTGTATCTGCGAGTTACAAAAAAAAAAAGACTTGTATCTGCGAGTGTTCCAAAAAAACTTGTATTTGCGATTCATCAATACAGTGACTTGTGCACAAAGTTTTTCGCATGACTACCTATTTTCAAGAATTTTCTACTTAATTTTTCTTATAACAAGGATTTTTATTTCATTGCTAAACAATGTGTATCTTTCTGTGAATTATAATTTGATTACATATAAAATTCTAGTGTATTTCAGATAGTACTGAACAAGTAGCTTCTGTAACAAGTGTAATGAAGAAATACAAATTGTAGTTAATCCCCACATAGGATATTCTCTATATTTAATTACAAGCATAGTTCTTGAGACTATCTTCTGCTCAGACTTCAACATTACTCGATTATTTAAAATAAGGGGTTTGCACAAAACATGATACACATGGAGAGCTGGTGTAAAATATTATAAAATTACTTACCATAATTAAGCAATTATTTAGTATAGTTATCTAATCATGCGTGCCCTTGAATCAAACCAAGATGTGATTTAAGTACTTGATTTTTGGTTGTTCCAAAGTTTCTTAGAGGTAACGTTTCACAAATTGCAGAAATAAAAAATATTGAAAGCAGAAAAAATAGACGAAGGAAGCTATTTTGAGCACAAGTTGAATGTTATGCTTATACTATTTCGATCTATTTGCACTTTTTATTATCTATAAACACTGGTTTTATCTTTACTCAGAACGGTATCTTTCACATAAATTTACACAACAACAATTTGTTTTAACAATTCGATTTTAATCAGTTATTAAGATTTAAAGTAGCTTCATTTTTTAACAAAGGACCAATTCTAAAACTGAAATACATTAATTATGTTTTTTTTGTCTTCAATTAATTATGGTTTAAAAGCCTAATAATTCGTATATATATATATTTTTTGCGTAGTTTGAGAATCAAATGATCTTAATACATATTAATCATTTAAAATTTGAAGTCTAAAAAACATGATTACTTCAGCTATTTTCAAAACCATCCGTGATTTTTATGGTTATTCTATTAGTAAACTTTTTTTTTTTTATAAATCACCAATTACAAAGTTTACTTTGCTGGAAGGAAGTAAATAAAATGGATCGTAATTTCGTAAAATATAAGATGGCTTCAAGTCCATCGAAGTTCCATGAAGATCACAACTTTTCTGCTCGCACTCTAACTTGCCCCATCTTGCATCCACTCTCTCTCGCACGGGAAGACCAACTTCCCCAAACTGCAAAACAAATAGAATTGCACACGTGGATCATAAGTTCTCAATACAATTCACAAAGTTTCCACTCTTTTTAACCATGCCCGATAAGTTTAAGATGTGCAAGAAGGCCCATCAATAAACTAAACATTATTCTTCTTTCAGATCATACCTTCTATTTACGGTGTTGTGTACATGGCAAAGCCATTGCGAGAACTCTTCCTGATGAGATCCAGCTTGTGTGGGATTCGATCTATCATGAACCAAAACCAAGAGAGAACGAGTGTGAATATCAACTACAGTAAGATGCAATGCGCTACTAAGAGATAATATTTTACCTTAGGATTTCTTTGAAGTGATCTGCACATTGTCTACAAGGGTACATTCGAGAAAGAATTGCCATCTAAACTGAAAAGAAGGGTCAGTATTAGCTTTCACAAGAATAACACTTCAGACTGCAGATTCTTGAGGATAAATTTTAGAAGTTTGAAGCTGAGAGTTCTACGCTTTAGAGTTGAATTAACACCAATTTCAACCTCATGTAAATAAACTAATGTCTACAAAAATAGAAAAGGAAAATAATAAATTAGGGCAGGAAGAGTTGTACCGTTTCTTTAACATCCTTCTTTTGCTGTCTTGTTGGTTTTTCTGGATACTGATGAGAAAAAGTGAAGCCTCTGATTCAGAATACACAACTGTGTTTAACCAAGTCACAAACAGTGGCGGATCTAGAGATGAATATTATGGGGGGCATTATCAAAATTGTTTAAAGAACCAACCAGGGCAAAAAAAATACTATCAAAATTTTACATGGAATTTTAAAAAATCATCAGGGGCAACTGCCCCACCTACTCATCATGTGGCTCCGCCACTGGTCACAAATATCTACTTAGAAACAGCTAGAGATAGTTGAGAGTGCTGTTTTTCTTTTTCACTCTGTAAAAAAATCAATGAACAGAGAGTGTAAGCGAAAGCAATAACCAATAGTCAATCAAAGAGCACCATCTAATCTATTAAAAGGGAAATACAAAATGTATTTAGCCATAAGTTTTCCACAAAAATTACACCCTTATGCCACTACATTAAAACTCAGAATTTTGACTTAAATTGAACCAAAATCGTGTTGGACTTCCATAATGTACATGTGGGCCACGTTTTTCTTTTAAAAAATTGATGAATCATTTTTACTATTATCATAAACTAGCTCAATTAGTCATTTAACTTTTGTTTGGCTTATTATATTTAATTTTTACTTTCAAATAGTTCTATGATTACTGTTTAAAACCTATAATTATAATTTCAGAATCTACTTTGCTTAGAATTAAAAAAAATAAAGCACCCACTATATTTTGTTTATATTCAGATATTAAGAATAAATTAATGTAAAATTACAAGATAAAATAAAAAACACTAACATCATATTTTATAATTGGACACTAAACAAACTGAACAAAATACATCTATCTCAAAATACAAGAAAATATAACAAAGTTTGAAAAAAAATTTAAGTTATAATTATTGATAATTTATTCCCGCGCGGACGCGCGGATCCAAAATCTAGTTTTGCTTTAAACCATAATTTTATTTATCAAAATTTAATGAAAAATAAGATTATGTAATTTTTACTAAAATTAATTAAACTAAAAATCGTATATATGATAAATACTAGGTTATTATTCAACAAAATTTAAAGTTAAAAAAAAAACTATTGGATCTGTTCTTCCAGAAGTTATTATATTTTATTTATTGATACTGATATTTTCATAAAATATAAATAGAAACAGTTTATGTTAACATATTACAAAATTAAATAATTCTAAATACACAAAATATTGTGGTTCTGGAATGTGAAGTCAAAATTTTCTTTTCTACTAATAATAGATTGTAAAATTTTGTTTGAAAACTAACTTTGATGCTGTATTTTTTTTGTTCCTATTTTAGCTTTTTGTAGTCAACACCAATTTTAATGTATAATTCATTTGGTGTAGTCCCATTTGATTCACCTTATTTTTCGACCTCAAATGCTTTTTAGACCACATATTTGACTGGTTCTTATATGTATTTATTTTTAGCTACTACTTTTCAATATTAAATAAAGCGTGTTCACCAAAAATCTATAAAATATTCTAATTTAGTGTTTATAAAATAATCATTATTCAACAAAATATTATAGATAAAAGAAGATGAAATGCCTCATATTTACGCTAGTTATTGCTATGTGTTCTGGTCTGAATGAAAGTTGTGGTAGGGATTATAGTAACATTTTAACTACAAAATCAACTCAATCCAAGTAGTATTCTAAAAGTTAACTGCTCTTCCAACTTTAATCAAGTTAGGCCTCTCCACCAAGTAAAATTCAATGAAAGATATCAAATTGTAGTTTATGAGTATGGGATAGGAGATAGAGTTGTATGGCGTTGCCTCTTACGACATGGGAATAAAATGGAAAATTCTCAAACTATATGGCGCGCATACAGAGGAGCCAGCAGGCCTCGATGTGATGAAAAACGTTCATGGATTGCTAAAGGTGATGGAATTTACATGGAAAAAAATACTAAACCAGAAGGGCTCAGATATCGATGGATTGTTGCTAAAAAATAAGTTTTGTCTTCTTAAAAGCTATTTACATTTGACACTAAGATTAATTATTTCATATGACATAAAACATCCTATAATTTGTAATAATAATAAAATACAAATAAATGTATTATAAATATCAGTTTGTACTTTATTCAGTAATAAATGTATGATAAATATCAATTTATGATTTATTCTGTCTAGAATTAGAATGAGAATGACCAATAACCTTCAGGTTTTAGTATCGTTTATTTTACAAAAAAATCATGTAAAACATTTGTCTGTACAATTTTTACCATATGAGAAAGTGAAAATAATTTTATGGTTATTTTCATGTTAATCACTACATTTATACGTGATGCAGATAAATAAATATATCTCATATGTGTATAAAAGGACATAGCGAGTAAAACTATTGTTGGGATCAAATCTTTCATATAAACATCAATGGCTTAAATCGCTTTAGCAGGATAAATATGTCGTCAAGATGACCGAATTAGAAAGGCAGAAAAAATCAAGACGCATATGTCATATCGTCCTAGAGACAATAAATCGAAATGAGTTTCACATAACCTTTTCTAGCTAGGAAACTTAGCAAAAATTTTTATAAGCAAACAAAAGTTAATGGAAACATTTTCCCAAAAACATAATGAGTTAACCAACTGAGTTCTATGGAAAATATTATATAAAGCTAAACAATGATTTACGATACTATTCTGTAAAAATAAATTTGACATTTTTGTACAGAAATTATTTTAAAACAGAACTAAATAATGTTAAACAATAAAATATTTTTAAAAATAACTTCGATATGATATGAATGTCTATTTTATGATATTCTTAGAAAATGCAAAAGTAATAAATATCCAAAAATATCAAATTTTAGTTTTACGTCAAATGCACAGTATATTAGACTTGTTTTCTTTTATTTAAAAAATTCCCTACAAGAAAATCTACCAAGTAACCCAAATATCAAAATAAAATAATTATAGCTCTAAAATAATCCGGGTGTTTTCTTGTATTGTCAATCAAATTGTTCCATCTACTTTTATTGATTAGATTATGAAGTCAGGAAATGAGAGCGTTTACTAACTTTTAAAACGGGAGGTGGGAAATTATGTTAGTAAGTGGTTTTGTTATGATTGAGTGTAATTAATTCTACCCATTATCTATTATTTAAATGATGTTTAATGTAACTTTTAAATTAAACAATATTTTCAAAATTTAATTAAAAATAAGATTATGTAACTTTTACTAAAATTAATTAAACTAAAAATCGTATATATGATAAATACTAGCAAGAATCATAAAAATAGTATATATGATAAATACTAGTTTATTGGATCTGTTCCAGAAGTTATTATATTTATTTATTCATAAAATATTAATATAAAAAGTTGATGTTAACATATTACAAAATTAAATAAATCTAAATACTCAAAATATTAGGGTTCTGGAATGTGAAGTCAAATTATTCTTTTCTACTAATAATAGATTGTAAAATTTTGTTTGAAAACTAACTTTGATGATGTATTTTTTGTTCTTTATTTAGCTTTTTGTAGTCAGCACTAATTTGAATGTATAATTCATTTGGTGTAGTCCCATTTGATTCACCTTATTTTTTGACCTCAAATGATTTTTAGACCACAGATTTGACTGGTTCGTATATGTATTTAATTTTAGCTAGTACCATTTAATATTAAATAAAGCGTGCTCACCAAAAATCTATAAATATATTCCACTTTAGTATTTATAAAATAAACTTTTTTCAAAAAAAAATATTTTAGATAAAAGAAGATGAAATACCTCATATTTACACTAGTTATTGCTATATGTTCTGGTTTGAAGGAAAGTTGTGGTTTGGATTATAGTAACATTTTATAACTTCAAAATCAACTCAATCCAGGTAGTATTCTTAAAGTTAATTGTTCATCCAACAAAAAACATGTTTTGTCTTATGAAATTTCACATTTATTGATCAAAGTGGAAAAAAATATATGTACAAACCGAGATGGTTACAGATGAAAAAGAAAATCAAATCAGATCAATAGAATCAATTAGCTAGTGCTAGGTTCCAAGAGCTTCAAACCATCTTTGCATCAGACCCTGCAGCCTTGGTTTTGAGTAATAACGAGTAGACATGATACGGTTGCAAACCGTTTTGTCCACCTAACGAGCCAAGTGATCAACCGGTTTTGAAACATGGTTGTCGAGCCTCTCGTTAGCCTCTCCACCAGATAAAATTCAATGAAAGATACCAAATTGTAGTTGTAGAGAGAGGGCTAGGAGATAGAATTGTATGGCATTCCCTCTTACGACATGGGAATAAAATGGTAAATTCCCAAACTATATAGCGCACATACAGAGGAGCCAGCAGGCCTCGATGTGATGAAAAAAATGTTCATGGATTGCTAAAGTTGATGGAATTTACATGGAAAAAATACTAAACTAGAGGGGTTCAGATATCAATGGATTGTTGCTAAAAAATAAGTTTTGTCTTATTAAAAGCTATCAACGCACTGGCAGTAACAGAGGAGTGTATACCAAGAGGAATGAAAATGGATCCTAGATGTCAGCGATGTGGGAGTGATGAGGAGTCGATCAATCATGTCCTCTTCACGTGTCCAGCTGCGCGGTTGGTGTGGGCGTCTTCTGGTTTTCCCTGTCCTCCTAGAGGTTTTGAAAATCGATCCCTATATGAGAACTTTAGCTACCTGTTGTGTCGGGAGAAAGACCATAGGAACTCGAAGGAGGTGAGCTGTATGTTCCCTTGGATATTATGGATGCTGTGGGAAAACAAAAATTCTTTTTGTTTCGAAGGGAAGGATTACGAGGCGGATGATACAGTTGCCAAATGCAGGGAGGACTCTCGAAGATGGTTTGAGGTGGTTGATATCACTCAAATTACCCTAAGGAGTGAATTACTCTCATCAAAAGAGGTCAAATTGTAGTACTTAGGGATCGAATCCACAGAGAGCAGGAGCACACAATAAACTATAGAAATCAATGTTAAGTTAGGTAAACAGTTTATAAAGCAGTAAATAAAACAGTTGTTTAATTGAAGAGTTTGTAAACAATAAAGAGAAATAGCTAGACCTAGGGATTTATCAATCAAGAGATTCAAAACTATAATTTAAGGATGCTAATAATATAGATTTAATTCCAGAACTCGATTTTAATAAGCAAGTAATTATCTCTCTCAAGAAATTACAAATCAGATGTCTAAGTCTTTGTTCCAGCTCTCGCATAAGAACAAGGAGAGAGTATCGATCGATGCTATGGCCTGAGCGTTGATCGATACTACCTTAGACAAACATTAACGACCTAATCGATATTGTTAACCTAGATTCTTAGACCAATTCTCATATGTGTCTAAGTATCTAATCCAGCAGGATTTGGGTTCCGTTAATTGACTGCACTCTAGTGCATCTCAATTGTCCTATGATTCTAGGTTCAAATAATCAGTCACACTTTCATGATATCCTAATTATTCTAGATCCTAGTATTATAAATCATCCTGGTGTAGAGATCTATAGATAATATAGCATTTCTAACTGTTTATGAGTTTGACATTAAGCTCATGAAATCCCTAAACCTAATCAAGATGAATTACTCTGAC
>OVBX01001689.1:0-24233 GCA_900406325.1 Erucastrum elatum | reverse complement strand
TTGATAAATTATATTTTACAGTCCAATATAACAGTATAAGAAAAAGCCTAACAAATAGGTCCGACTAAATTTTACAATATATAGGTTGTAAGCCTATAGGTGAAACACGTTGAAGGAGGAAAAAATGCTTAGTCCAAATATGTAAATTATGTAAAATATAGTTTGTTACTTTTCAGATCAAATGTAATAATTTTGATTTGGTGAAAAGTTGAGAAATTTCAAAAGTAATTTTTTTTTCATTTGAAAAAAATAAAAAGCCGTTGTAGATTGAAAAAATGATTATGAATCATGAATGTATATATCTCATAGTAGAAAGTCAAAGATTATTTCTATATAATACCCTCCATTTTTAGACAAAATATTTTTTCATATTTTCTACTTAGTAGTCAAATAAAAATATAAAAATATATAACTCGATTGCACAAAAAAAAATTCAAAATCTGACTCGAAAATATAAAATATTCCCTAACTTTTATCCGATCATCCGAATTATATTTTTTAATCTAAAAATTTATCAGAAACCAAAACCATATTCAAAAACCCAAACCCAAAGTTAAAAAAAAGCCACAATAATGAAAATATGCTAAAACACCCATATATACCTAATTTACACTAGACGTTTCAGGTATTTCGTGTACCCATTAGATTTCGAGTTCAGGTCGGATCGGGTCGAATCAAAGATCCATGGATCCTCCACATCAAGAGCCAATAGCGTAAAAAGATCTTCCTATCTGAACCGGAATTTTTCGGGTCAATTTCGATTAAATCCTCCGATCCCAATAAAATGTTCATGTAAACCACCACGTATCCGATCGTCCAGCCACCAATGAACATGCGTAGGCACGATGTAGCTTCTTCCACCAGAGCCAAAGAAAAGACGCAACGGAGCATACTTCACTGAAGCTTGAATCGAAGAATCATACTAGCGGGTTTACGATTCACAGAAAATACTTTAACCGCCTTCATTCGTGTACCAAAGCCTCTAACTTTTCTTACATGCATAATTAGACATCTTTATAGATAAAGATAAGCTTCAAGATGCGAAAGCTCAAACGATTGGAAGAGAAGAACATCGAAAATTCAACTGGAGAGGCTATCAAATGATCGGAGAGAGAGAGCAGAGGAAAGGAGATAGAACCCCAAGGGAAAATCATTTTTTTCTCACACTCTTGTATCATCTCTAAAAAAAAAATATCTTCCAACATGTGACCGTTAACATAGCGTTCAACAACTTAGAAGAAAGAAAGAAAATTTAGAGAAAACTTCGATGGAAGCAAATATCCATTTCAGAGTTTATATATTAATGTGAATGCCTTTTAAAATATATATTTATACAGCTTCACTCAACAAATTCCATTGGTGAACTGAGTTTAAAATTACTTCTAGAATCAACAGATTCTATCTATCTTCACGAATCATTTTGCAAAAGTGTAGTTCAAAAATCCAGGATGGCTTCAGCTTCTACGAGGAGTGACAGAGAGCTATATATTCAAGACAGAGAAGCCAGGCAGATTGTCTTTAAAATCTAATAGCTAGCCTCTCCAACCTCTGATCTAACACATCACACAAGTTTTCTCCACGATGACTATGTAAGGAAAATATGATATCTAATAGAGGCTTTTGCCTTGCAAGACAAACTAACCTTCTCTTCTTTTTTTTGGCTTTGTATTGCAGTATTGGAGCTTGGAACGGGGATTAAAGTTGTGGACTGACCACAGTCCTGAGAAAAGCTTTTGTTTTGTATAAATGTTTTTTTTTTNNCGGGGGGGGGGGGGGGGGAGGTTTCAGACGGTAATCCTAGACTAATCCCCACGAAACCTTCTATCCGGGGACGCACGGTTGTAGAAGGAAAAGTGACCAAGGCGACTCGAACCCAGGGCGAAGAAGTTCGATTACCACTAGACCAAAAGCTCTTGGTTTGTTTTGTATAAATGTTGCTCGACACCATGTGAAAATTCAAATATATAGAACATTAAATATCTTTTAGCAAAAACAAAACGTATATATATATATATATAACATGACGAAGTTATATGCGGAAAGAGATCCGATTACGTGGGAAAGTTCACTCATCACAACAAATTGTCCGAAGCAAATACACACTTAAAAAGTCTTCTGAAAGTTTGAAACGAAAGCAACACAACACATAATCAAGAAAGAAAAATTACATCCCTAACGTCACGTGTGCCTCTGTAAAGCGTTACCGTCTAGGCCAAAGCCATCCAAGGCAAGGTCGAGACGAAGGAGACGGTAATCAAAGTGATGGCTACAGCCACAACGGCGTGACCATCTTTTATGGAAGATGATCCTCCTTTCTCCGCAGACGTCGCTGGAGTTGCCGGAGACTTCCCTGCCGGTGCCTCAGGTGTTATTGTTGTGGCATTGCTTGTGAATACGGCTGCGTCTGGCGAGCTCGGCGAAAGCCCGAGAATCTCTGTTCATTAATGAACATTTTCAACACAGCATCACTTAACTAGCAAATGTCAACTGACCAAAAGATGATTGTATTACAAGTACACTTCTTGAAAATTCAACGAAAATTTATCTTCATTTACACATGACGTTATTCAGGAAGCCACCAGCGTAATTTCTTATTTAATTGTAAAGACTATAAATAAATTGGCTCCATTTTGGAAAAAAAAATGGCTATAAAAAGAGTAAGTTATACTCTTTATAAAATGTTTGACAAATTAAATGCGATTCTGAAAAATAGTTGCAAGTTGCAAGTTGCAACCCGATGCAACTGCTGCCGCATTAAAGTATTGATTGCAAAAATTGTTTACTGGTTGGTTTCTCGTTCTCTTAGCATAAGAAAACTTTTTTTACTCCCGACAACGAAATTAGACGAATATTAAAATCATCAGTTAAATTATAAAAAAAACAATTCACCTGGAAAATTAAGATAAAAAGATCACAAAACCATAGTATTTTGTGACATGCATGGCGCTTCATTTAATTATAGCTTGAAAAAACTTAATTAAGTATAAAAAATAAAAGGGTATCAGTAAAATGTTTTTAACTCTCCTCAAATGTGCAGTGGTGAGAAACTGAATCTCAAGATGCAATAGGATATTCAAATCTGAGTAAAACCATGTATATATCAACACCATAAATTCTACAGGTTTCGAATATACAACGATAAAACAAAACAACAACAACAATGACAGCAGTATAAATCACTGAACCATCCATCCAAATAATAAGTATCGTATAGATATATAGTGTGCTTTTACCATTTACTGTTCATCTTAAACTCATCAAAAGCTAATATATACAATTTCTCCAAATAGCCTCAATATCATTTTTTTTTGTAAAATAAATAGCATCAGTATCTTACTAATTTGCATGTCGTTGAATAGCTTATAAACACATGATTGAACTACGTCGAGATTAAAGAATAACGGGTCAAGACATAAACTTAGAAGTAAATGTAAGTAAATAGCCAAAATAACGAGAAACGTACTTGGACAATTGGAGATGCTAGCGTTATGGAGCTGACAAGCCGTTGGAAGTTGAATAAGCTTGGCTTCTTGAACACCAAGATCCTTCAGAGCTTGTCCTCCTGTCTTCGCTTGTTGTAACAAGTAACACAGACACTTAGGATCTTTCTCTTTTATATCTTCGATAGCGTCACAACACTTCTCAGACGGATTTGGTGCCTTCCCAGACGCGAAGTCCAAACACAAAGTCACCTTTTGAAAATCTTGATTACATTTCTCCGGCAATTCTCCTCCGGCCGCTGGAGCCGCCGGTGTTGCCGCGGAGATGGATGCAACGACCGTCATGGTGACTAGGAAGAGGTGGAAATGAAAACCCTTCATTATCAGATTCTTTCTTTAGCGTTTTCTTCCTTTGTTTTTTTTTCTCTATTGTGACTTTGATTGTATTTAAAAGCAACAATGGCATTGAGGTGTGTGTATTAAATGCCACGGTGGTATGTGTAGTTGGGAGCTTAGCTATTGGCTTAGGCTTTGAATGCGAAGAATATAAAGATGTTAAAAAATGAATCATCCTACTTGTGTAACTTTCTATTCAACACAATTATCAAATATTACGAGTTCAATCATTTATAATTTTGGAGTGTTTCAATGTAATTATCAAATATTACGAGTCCAATCATTTAAAACGATAATAGTTTCGTGTGTTTCAATGTATTTTTTATCTTGTCCATATTAATTGAGATAATTAATATAATATAATTTTTTTAAAACAAATAATGTCTTAGGGTAAGATTATTTTTGGTATTGTAATTATATTTTAGAAGTATGTAAAAACTTCAAAACTATAATCTTTATTAAACTGCAGGAGTATAGTAAACTATTTGTGATTTCTCTTTGTAAAAAAAAATATATATACAGATTGTTTGTAGATCTCGTCACGTTCAAATTTGGAGTCGTTTCATGCGATATATTTTTTTTTGGTCGATTTTCGGACCACAATGAACCGTCCGATAGCCCTTAAATCCCACAGAGGGCGAAGCCTCATACTAGAAGGCAGATAAGGGTCGAAATGCCAAGGTTCCAGAGGGACTGTCAATGGCCACTAGGCCATGAGCTACTCGGCACATTATTTTTACATCATTTTGACTAATAATATATATATATATATATTAATTTTCTTAGTAGTTATTATAATTTTCGATAAATATCTTTAAAACTGTATGGATTTTATTGTATTTTATAAATGTAAGACTATTTCCTTTTCATCTAGTAATACAATATTCTATATTGAATTGATATTCTTAAAAATCAATTGTTTTAAAAAATGTTTTGCATTTAAATTCAGTTTTCCACTTTTTAAAATAGTATACGTATGTATTTTATCTGTTGATGAATTTATTTAGTAGTTATTGTATTAGATCCACATAATTTAATTTGATATGCGGATTCCGCATTGCTTGATCCATATGTGCTTTTGTTTGCATGTAGTTCTCTTGACGCAAGACTGAATTACCATCAAGCCAAATCATAGACATACGTCTTTTTGGTAAATAACATGATGATATATATGTCAAAGGATGCCGTGATGTAAGTAACAAATTGTTTGTACTTGTTTATTAAGTTCTGGAAGGTCTTGTTTGCTGCCGGTGTATTTACATCCTAAATTCTGGTGGGTGATCAGAAAAGGGTATCCTTTTATGTCGTTTCACTTAGCTTTGTTTGACCTATAGGTGTGTAAATGTGTGAAATGAATGGTAAAGGTACCAATAACCTAACACCTGTATCCAGATAAGGCATGCATTTTATTTTAGCAAAAATGAAATTGATCATCCTCTTTAACAATCTTCGCATATTATCTTTTTCAATTTTGCACCGACCTCCTTTGTTCTCTTTGTATTCGTTCTTCTTGTATCAATTGGTTTTAGACGGATGGGAAGCTATATCTGTAACGTACTCTCTTAACATGGTAGTAGTATGGTACTGATGTCACTTAATATAGTTCTGAGTTAGACTATCTCCAATAGTTTGCACTGTTTTTTATTTTAAAATACAGTAATTCTATAATAGAGTTGGAGTTTGGTACAATAGTACTTTATTTTAGAGTAAAAAATAGAGTGATGAACAAAAAAAAATAACTTATTTTATATTTAGAGTAAACTTATTTTTCTTTCTATAATAGAGTGAGAAATAGAGTACTACTGAAATTCTTTTATTATAAACTCTATTTTAAAATGAAAAATAAAATGTGATTGGAAATTCTTTTAGAAACATTCAATACTTAATTTTACGTCGTATCAATTATCTATAACTAACTTTCAATAAAAAAAATTGTCTACGACTATCCAACACGCTTTCTGTGTGGCAAACAAGGATTGGAATTTTTTGAATTCAAATTTCCTATATAAATAATTTTAGAATATTTTTTTTCTCCATTTCACCATGTTAGATTTTTTTGGAGTCTGTAGATCGATGATACTTTACTAGTTTTACGTACACATATATTTATTTTCTGTTAGAAATATTTTTTCAAATATGTATATGGAACTCATATAAAGGGAAGGATTCATAAGTGTTAAAACAAAAGAAAAGAAAAGAGTTTAAACCCTATCTCAAAAAACAACAAGAAAACAAAAAAGAAAAGGAAATAGTCAACGTCTGAGTTGAGTGCGACCGAAAATGATAAATGCATTAGGTTGGCACGGATCAGATATCCGGATTTTTGAAGGTATTTGTGATTTGCTTCGTATGTTATGAATATCTAATTTTTGTATTTGTTTTGTTTCGGAGAAGTACAGATATTCGGAAAAACGGATATCTAGAAAATAATTAGATATTTGCAGATATTTACGAATACTTACGGATATCTCATATGTTTTGATTAATACAAATAATTAAAATTTCGATGCAGATTTGTTTTGTATAATATATTTTTTATGTGATATATAAGATAACAATTAAAAGAATTAGTAAATCTACATATTTTGTAAAAAAATTAAACTTAGTTAACAATTATAATAACACAAAATTTAAGAAAAAAATTATAATTATCATAAAATATTTTTTTCCTTTTATGTACTACTTTTATATAAGTAATAATGTAAATAAAATCTGTCAAATCATATATCAGAATAATAATTATATAATTTTATACATATAGAACTTTAAATATAATCAAGATATACATGTACTTATATATTGCCGGATCAGATCGGATATCCGCTTTCCAAAATTTTAATATCTGTGATTTGCTTTGTTTTTGCCAGATATTGAATTTTAGTATTTGTTTCGATTTGTAAAGTTACGGATATCCATATTTTTCGGATCAGATCGAAACAAATAACGAATTGAATCAAAATTTACGAATATCTTGCCCACCCCTAAATGCATCCACACGAGAGTAGTGGGCTACGACGCGGTTAGGGCAACATTATTAAAAGTTTTAGGGCATCTGCATCATCCGTATGTTGCAGTATTTAAAAGGGGACCACGAAATCGGTAAAACCGAGGGAAGACATTGAAGAAATTATGTTAATTAACATACATTTGTAGTTTCGTCCTTCAACTGTTTGCGGATTCCACTGACGCATGACGGTCCGCAATTGATCCATTATTTTTTTTTTTTTTAGGAAAAAAAATCAAAAATTAGTAAATGCAGCAATTTGTCGAGGTGATGCAGATGTCCTTAGCATTGGGTCTTTAAAATACAAATATGTGTATGTATACATACACATATATATTTTTAAGGACTCTGTATTAGAGACCTCCAATAATAATGCCTTTAGGATTGACTGCTTTTGCCGTTCACGTATAAACAAAGAACGACGTCTTAATTTCCAGTATTTTTTTTTTTTGAGAAAAAGACTTATTTCCAGTACTTTTGTTGCTTTTATTCATTCATACGATTTCTACAAAAATATCTTGAGCTATAGAATTTTTAACTGTGGGCTATGTTCATTATATTAATTAACTATGTGGACCCAACATTATTTCTACAGTGGGCTATGTTCATTATTTCTACAGTGGGCGATTTCTACAAAAATATCTTTATGTTGGGTCCATTCTCAATTCTGTCTAAATTCGTAAAAATTCTTTCAAAAAATAATAAAAACGTAAAAATTCAAAATATCTGATCAATATAATGTACTCCTGCAAAAAAAAAAAAAAAACAATGTACTGAAACAGTTATTTATCCGCAGGTATCCAAAAAAGTTAGAAGATGGCTTGTATTCACATGTGTTTGGAGCAACACAAGACCCGACTGTTAGTCGTTCTTTGGCTGAGGCCGGGTAGTGACAATCCTTGACCAAAAATGTAACTGCTTAAACAATTGGTTTGTAATCTTGGTATCTCTCAAAAGTCAAAATCAACCTTATGTGTATTTTTTATTAACCTCAAGCATCACAAACCTATAGAAGATTCAGGCTTATCTTCCAAATGAAGTTACAACTCGGAGACATAAATTTTTCTCAAGGTATTCAATGAGCCCAAAACTTAGTTTCATATTCGCATAGCCACACATGTCTAGTGTCGTAGGGTTGATTCGAATCTGTCGCTTAACTCATCGGAATTCGCATATCACTATATCACGCATATGTGATTACCAATATGTATTTTCTCTGACAGTAAATCACCAACTTCTCTCAATGTTAATCCAGTTTAACATAAATTCACAAAACATTGAAGTTGATTGTTACTATATCCATGTTGCTATTCTTGCCGGTCTTATTGCTACTACTGCTCATATATCATCTCAACAGCATTTAACAAACATTCTTACCAAAACTCTGGGATAAAAAGTGATATTTGATATTGTATTGCAAAACACAATGAACCGGGATTATACACTTTCCTCGTAAAGCTTTTCTAAAATCACATGATAGAACGATCGACACCAGATTCTACACTGCATGCAAATTAAATTGAGCAGGGACTTCGAAGTCATTGTCCAATACTGCAAAACATGTACTGAACTTGGTCCACAGAAATTAATTAGTAGGGTTTACAACTATAATGAAGACTCAGTAATCGCAGTGCAGCACCACATAGACTAGCGAGTGAAAGTTACGGTTTTTGAAAGGCTTTGCTACGATTTGTGGTGGACAATAAAACTATGACCATGAATTTAACATGGAATTCACGAAGAGTTAGGTATTTAACAACTATTAGGGATTTCATAATTAGCAATTAGAACTACAAATATTGTCGGTGTTGTAGTTCCTTCACTAATTCACTAGACATCTAGCAAAGAGATTCCTTGCCCTAGAGTCCTAGTAAACGTACGTTTGCGTTACTCTTCCTTATAAGCATAAACATAAAGTTTTGATATATTCGTTTTATTTTGTAAATTTAGTTCGCCTCCTCAAACTACATCTTAGTTTTTCTCTTAAACAATTGCTAACTCGAACATGTTTTTTCTCTTTGTGTTGTCTGTTTGATTGATCAAATCACAAAAATTGTAAATATGTTTTGGTATAATATTTTCGCATACAGATTTGTGAATTGTTTTCTTTATTAGTATTGGTTAGATCTGCAAAGGTAAGCTTTTCTGAGCTTGGCCACCAGGCCCATCACGTTTATAATTTGAAAATTCCACAGGGAGATGTATACTTAGTGGGGCTTATTGGAACTAGGATTTCCTAAAATTTTGGTTTTCTTCCAAATCCTCTCTTATTGGATGAGTCATTTATTAAACCTCTAACAAATTCAGGCTTATTGGATCTAGCATTTACATAAATCTCATCAAATCATCCCTTATTGGAAAATATGGATTTTGATAATAAATATATCAACAATTATTTGAAATTACTAGAAAAAATCAATTTACTCTACAAATTCAACCTAAAAGAATACCATCTCAAGACATGGAATTTGTAAACAAAAAAAATTATTTCGTCGTCCCCCTACGAAAACAAAAATCCTCGACTTTTCGATAATAGATTCGACCACTGGGTTTCAAAGCCTCATCCCGCAAATATCTTCCCTGCCTCTGGTGGAGAAGGGTTCGTCGGAGGATAAGCTAGGTTTGACAGAAAGAGTTTTCTCCGCCGCGGGAGCTGCGTTTTTATCCGCCGTTATCCCAAATCATCTCGACGTCGTCAAGGTTGGTTCTTTTGTTCCTAAACCGCCTGAAAGTTTCATGCTTTTTTAACTCTGTTTCCTGTTGTTGATTTTGTCGTCAGACTCGAGTGCAAGCTCAGGCCGCTGGAGTTTCTTACTCTCACCCTCTCAGTTACGACATTTTGGTCGCATGGCGTTCTTCGGACCAAACATGGTATTGTGTCTCTGAATTCTTCCTAGTTGTTTAAAGGAGAATGCTTTCGATATTTAATAATCGTTTTTTTATGTTTTTAGATGTTTGCAGACTTGAGATGTTCTCCTTCGTGTGCATGCTGGTGTTCAGTGTACTGTCTCTATTTGCCCGCCTGATTGTTTCCAGTACAAAGGAACATTTGATGTCATCACCAAAATCATACGTCAGGTCAATGTGCCCTGAAGTGTAAAGATAATGATTGTTTAGCTGTTTAAGAGGATTTTTGTCTAGAATTATTCCTATGTCTCTTTTCACTAACGCAATAACTGATACAGGAAGGAATGGGACACCTGTGGAGAGGGACCAATGCTGGTCTTCCACTAGCTGTGCTTATGGTATGTATGCTCTCTTATTTGCATTTTCAGTATCTGTTTGTTTGGATAAGTGAACTCGTCAAGTTTCTGCACAGGTTAGGATTTATCTCCCGTTCTATGATATGTTTTGCAATAAGTTGGAAGATTTATCTCGGGAGAATGCGCCAGCTACGTAAGTTTCGCCGGGGATGAGAGTTGGCCTTTGGATCAATTTATGGTGCCACTGCTGTCCAAGCTTATTGTCCATTTTGTCTTACGTATCTATTATGTCATGAAGTGTTTAATTGATTAACTCATGTGGCTGTATTTCTGTGTTTAGGAATAGATAGATGGTTTGAAGCTTTATCAGTTTCAGCACCAATGAATGTTTGGACATAGAAAGATTCCAGCAATTACTGGTGATATAGAAACTTCTACCAATTCTCTCTATTGAAGGAAGGAGGGATATGAACCCAGAATTGATGATTAAGGTTCTCCAATATATCTTTATCCTTTCGTGTATACAGGAATATAACTCTTTGATAACTTATCTGGGATGTTTACCTCCATTGTGGTTTTCGAGTCTAATAATCATAACTTAAAAAAGTTCTTACCAAATCACTTTTTTTTTTTTGTTTTTAATTCTACCAAATCACCCACTAAAATCTCCACCAAATCCTTAAAACTCAACTAAATTACCCCAAATTCCATCGAATCTAAAATCCTCAAAATTTTCTCAAATCCTCAGTCCAATAAGACCCCCTTAATCTCACCAGCTAAAGTCGTACTCGTAAAAGGCTGGTCTCATCTACTGTTCTTCACTTTTCTTTAGCTAGTGAACACCAAATTAAAGTGTTCACAAAAATTACTAGTGAGTCAAAACTCTCACACTTTATTAACAACCAGCAGTGCACATGACATGCATCATTCAAAAATTGTTGGTAGTGTAAAATCAACGGATCAAAAGCAGCCGCATGTTGCGTTTGTAGGCACCATTCGTTTCAGACCAATCACATTAACTCCATTCACCTAAATCATTCCTGACCATGATGTTACTATATCAAACCATAACATACTTTATATTGTGTCATAGTAGGGATCACATCCTTTTATAAACAGCTACCAAATATATGCAAACCCTTTCACATGAAAACGTTATAAGATGATGTGTGGCTCCACAATGATTATGTATAAGACACTGATATGATCACCTATTATGCTTGCCCATAGGCTTCCCCCATTAATATAATTTTGGGAAAGCTTTAACTTTGAGTTGTCAAAAGCAGTTAGAAGGATCGCTTTATAGGTGAGATTAGAGTTCCTTATTAACACTATACATTAAATAAGTGAGGGAGATGGCTCTTTTGTGTAATTTCCATCGTGCCCTTCATCTTGCTTTCTCCACAAGAAACCACAACCTTAAAGACCTCGCTGCTGCTCTATTCACTTTCCAGTAGTGCTTTGCTCTCTCTTTTCAGTGACAATGGATAGCACAGAACCTTTCTCTACTGGAAACATCCAGGATGAGACGGACTCAAAGAAAAAAGACTCTGTTTCATTGATGGGTTTGTTCGGCGCAGCAGATAAACTTGATTGCTTTCTGATGATTCTAGGCAGCTTAGGTGCGTGTACTCTCGGCGCTACGCTTCCTCTCTTCTTTGTGTTCTTCGGAAAGATGCTAGACTCTCTTGGCAATCTATCTACAGACCCTAAAGCCCTATCTTCCCGCGTGTCACAGGTTTCTTTCACAATGAAAATCTATATGTTCTCTCCTCTCTCTTGATGTATGTTCATAAGTGTTCATCTTTGTCAGAATGCTCTAGACTTGGTCTACCTAGGACTGGTCACTTTTGTATCAGCCTGGATCGGTACGTTTCTAGCTACATTGATTAATCTGTTTGTATAGTGGTATCATGTTAGTTTATTGGCAGGAGTTGCATGTTGGACGCAAACAGGGGAAAGACAAACAGCTAGATTGCGTATAAACTATCTCAAATCAATACTAGCGAAAGACATTACTTTCTTTGATACAGAAGCTAGAGATTCAAATCTCATTTTCCACATCTCAAGTGATGCTATATTGGTTCAAGATGCAATTGGTGATAAGGTACTCAGTACTCAAATATATGAACTAACTTTCTAAGCACGAAACAAAATGTAACTCGTGAAATGTTTTGTCATGTATCAGACAGGGCATGTATTGCGGTATCTATCTCAGTTCATCGCCGGGTTTGTGATCGGTTTTCTGTCGGTATGGCAACTAACGCTGCTCACGTTAGCAGTGGTTCCATTGATAGCAATTGCAGGTGGAGGGTACGCTATAATCATGTCTACAATCTCAGAGAAGAGTGAAGCTGCTTATGCTGATGCAGGCAAAGTCGCAGAAGAGGTTTGTTTCCATACCAACGCTAAGATTGTGTCAAATGCTAACTTCTTTAATTATTTACCTGTGCAAAACGATTTCACCAACAAAATTTAAATAGTAAAAGATACAATAACATTTTTCCGTTTTTTTCATACATAAATATATATTTTTCAAAATGTGAAGTTAGACACCAAACACATTCACTTGCATTCGGTATTTTTGCTTGCAAAATCTAACACACAGAAACAGTCTAAGACCTAAATCTCTTTTCTTAACACTTTGATCGGTCTTTAGGTTATTTCACAGGTGAGAACAGTGTATGCATTTGTTGGAGAAGAGAAAACTGTAAACTCTTACTCGAACTCTCTCAAGAAAGCTCTGAAACTGTGTAAAAGAAGCGGTCTAGCTAAAGGCTTAGGAGTTGGATTAACATATAGCCTATTATTTTGTGCTTGGGCTTTACTTCTGTGGTACGCTAGTATTCTTGTACGCCACGGAAAAACTAACGGCGCAAAAGCCTTCACAACGATCCTCAACGTCATCTTTAGCGGATTGTAAGTCCCATAAACCCTAAAAATTTGGCCTGATAGGTCATCAAACTGCTTAACTACAAATCATTTTGTTTGCATTTCCAGCGCCTTAGGTCAAGCCGCGCCTAGCATGTCAGCCATTTCCAAAGGCAGAGTTGCTGCTGCAAATATATTCAGAATGATAGAAAACAAGAGTCTTGAAGGTTCCGAAAGATTAGATGATGGAACAGCTTTGCAAAATGTAGCCGGGAAGATTGAGTTTCATCAAGTGTCTTTTGCTTATCCTTCAAGACCGAACATGGTGTTTGAGAATCTTAGTTTCACTATACCTTCAGGCAAGACATTTGCATTTGTCGGTCCAAGCGGTTCAGGGAAAAGCACAATCATATCAATGGTTCAACGTTTCTATGAACCAAACTCAGGGGAGATTCTTTTGGATGGGAATGACATCAAGAGGTTGAAGCTGAACTGGTTGAGAGAACAGATGGGTTTAGTGAGCCAAGAACCGGCTTTATTCGCCACAACCATAGCTTCCAATATTCTTCTTGGTAAGGAGAATGCAAACATGGATCAGATCATTGAAGCTGCTAAAGCAGCCAACGCAGATTCTTTCATTAAATCATTACCTAGTGGTTACAATACTCAGGTAATCTACTCAAACTTGCATAATCATCTTTTCATATATTCACTTCCTTATTGGTCAAACCAATCTGATAGGTTGGAGAAGGAGGAACTCAGCTCTCAGGAGGACAGAAGCAGAGGATTGCTATTGCTCGAGCGGTTCTAAGGAATCCAAAGATACTACTCTTAGATGAAGCAACGAGCGCTCTTGATGCTGAATCAGAGAAGATTGTGCAGCAAGCACTTGACAATGTTATGGAGAAAAGAACAACACTAGTAGTTGCACATAGATTATCAACCATAAGAAACGTTGACAAGATTGTTGTGTTGAGAAATGGTCAGGTTGTGGAAACAGGCAGCCACTCAGAACTGATATCAAGAGAAGGAGACTACGCAGCACTTGTGAATGTCCAAGAGACAGAGCCTCAAGAAAACCCTAGATCAATTATGTCTGAAGCCGGGAGGTCTCAAGCTGGTTCTTGTAGTTCAAGAAGAGTTTCTAGCTCAAGAAGGACTTCAAGCTTCAGGGAAGTCCAAGAGAAGACTGACAAAGACTCTGATGGTGAAGATTTAAGCTCATCTTCAACGATATGGGAACTGATAAAGCTGAATGCTCCAGAGTGGCCTTATGCGTTACTTGGATCAATTGGTGCAGTTCTTGCAGGAGCACAAACTCCATTGTTCTCCATGGGGATTGCCTATGTCTTAACCGCGTTTTATTCGCCTTCACCTAGTGTGATCAAGCGTGATGTCGATAAGGTAGCTATTGTCTTTGTTGGTGTTGCAGTTGTTACAGCTCCTATATATCTCCTTCAGCATTATTTCTATACACTTATGGGAGAGCGTCTAACTTCCAGGGTGCGCTTATCATTGTTCTCAGGTAAACACCAAGTTAAACATCTTTTGCTTTGGGAAGGAGTTGTTTCTTGAATGTTTCTATTTTTGTACAGCTATTCTTTCAAATGAGATTGGTTGGTTTGATTTGGATGAGAACAACACTGGCTCACTCACTTCAATCTTGGCTGCTGATGCTACTTTGGTGAGGAGTGCTCTAGCAGATCGGCTCTCGACAATAGTGCAAAACCTGTCTCTTACAGTGACAGCATTAGCTATTGCCTTTTACTACAGTTGGCGTGTTGCAGCTGTTGTTACTGCTTGTTTCCCTCTTCTCATTGCAGCTGCACTCACCGAGGTAAACACAAAAAACAAAGATCCAGTCAAACCATATTCTAGAATCTTGAATCTTGAAATGTGTTTTTGTTTATAGCAACTGTTTCTAAAAGGCTTTGGGGGAGATTACACAAGGGCTTACTCTAGAGCAACTTCAGTGGCGCGTGAGGCGATTGAGAATATAAGAACCGTGGCTTCGTTTGGCGCTGAGAAGCAGATCTCGGAACAGTTTGCTTGTGAGCTAAGCAAACCCACCAAGAGTGCCTTTCTCAGAGGCCATATCTCTGGAATTGGATACGGTTTTTCTCAGTTTCTTGCCTTCTGTTCTTACGCACTTGGTCTCTGGTACGTCTCGGTTTTGATCAAGCACAAGGAGACGAATTTTTCGGATAGTATCAAGTCTTTCATGGTATTGATCGTCACTGCTTTCTCGGTAGCGGAAACGCTTGCTTTGACACCAGATATCGTGAAGGGCACGCAAGCGCTCGGTTCGGTTTTTAGGGTTTTGCATAGAGAGACTGAGATACCTCCAGACATGCCTAACTCAAGTGTGGTCACTCAGATCAAAGGAGATATTGAGTTTAGAAACGTGAGCTTTGCGTATCCCGCAAGGCTTGACGTCCCCATTTTCCAAAACCTAAACCTAAGAGTCTCAGCCGGGAAAAGTCTTGCGGTTGTGGGACCTAGCGGTTCGGGGAAGAGCACAGTGATCGGTCTGATCATGAGATTCTACGATGCGGACAAGGGCAATCTCTGCATTGATGGGAAAGATATAAAAACCCTAAACCTACGTAGCTTGCGGAAGAAGCTAGCGTTGGTCCAGCAAGAACCAGCTTTGTTTTCAACGACCATACACGAGAACATCAAGTACGGGAACGAGAACGCGTCGGAGGCAGAGATAATCGAAGCCGCGAAAGCTGCGAACGCGCACGAGTTCATAAGCAGGATGGAAAAGGGGTACAAGACGCACGTGGGTGAAAAGGGAGTGCAGTTGTCAGGTGGTCAGAAACAGAGAGTGGCTATCGCGAGGGCGGTTCTAAAGGATCCTTCAGTGCTTTTACTCGATGAGGCAACGAGTGCTTTGGACACGACCTCGGAGAAACTTGTCCAAGAGGCGCTAGACAAGCTGATGAAGGGACGAACCACGGTGCTTGTGGCTCATAGGCTCTCGACCATAAGAAAAGCAGACACGATCGCTGTTTTGCATAAAGGAAGAGTTGTGGAGAAGGGAAGTCATCGAGAGCTTGTTACCATATCTAATGGTTTCTATAAGCAATTGACAAGTCTTCAAGAAGTGGTATGACTTACGACCATCGAAGTTTATTCTGCCATTTTTTATATTGCTTAAGTATATATATACACAAACACACAATACGTTATGATTGGTTATATACACTTGTATCAATAAATATCAAGACCCACAAACTTTTGTAAAACACTAAGGAAAATAAAATAACACAGGATGTAATTCATTGGCTTTTTAAAACGTTTGCTTGATATTTTTCTTATGACAATCTAATTTTATTTTATTTGGCAGTATGACTATCTTGTTAAATGTTATCTTTTGCAGAATAACGTGGGCACAAAAAGCTACATTCCAATAAAATATCATATGTCAGCTGAATAAACCAGAGTTACGTGTCTTGCTCACATCATATATTTTAACCAAAGCTACTTGATTGGTCGGAAAAGACACGCGTCACAAAACCAGATGCCCTCCTCCAAGAAAAAAATATCTCAATATTTTTCTAACTCATTTCTCCCCAATCAATAACTCTATTTACATATTTATATCCTCACTTCGAGGTACTTGACCGGAGAAAACACACACACACAAAAATAGAATAAGTCAGATCTGAGATCAAAAATATGACCAACTTAATCCCACCGGAGAAACGATGGTTCATCACCACCGTACTACTAGCCGGTCTAGTAGGCGGTGCCCTACTCTTCACAAGCTTCTTACGAGCCGCTGACGACGCTTTCTTCCTCTGCTCCACCGCCAGCGCCAAGAGCCGAGCCGTAGCTGCTGCTGCAGATTACTCAGCGACGCCGATCCAGCTCCAAGCCATCGTCCACTACGCGACCTCCAACGTGGTCCCGCAGCAGAACATGGCCGAGATCTCGATCTCTTTCAACGTCCTCAAAGAGCTTGCCCCGGCCAACTTCCTCGTCTTCGGGCTGGGCCGCGACTCCCTCATGTGGGCCTCTCTCAACCCGCGAGGCAAAACTCTATTCCTCGAGGAAGATCTTGAATGGTTTCAGAAAGTGACCAAAGACTCACCGTTCCTCCGTGCGCATCACGTGCGCTACAGGACGCAGCTGCAAGAAGCCGACAGGCTTCTCCGCTCTTACAAAACCGAGCCGAGCTGTTTCCCGGCGAAATCGTATCTCCGGGGGAACGAGCGGTGCAAGCTCGCGCTCACGGGGCTCCCCGACGAGTTCTACGACACGGAGTGGGATCTGATCATGGTCGACGCTCCCAAAGGCTACTTCGCGGAGGCTCCGGGAAGGATGGCGGCGATCTACTCGGCGGCGGTTATGGCTAGGAACAGGAAGAAGACTGGTGTCACTCACGTGTTCTTGCACGACGTTAACCGGAGGGTGGAGAAGACTTTCGCCAACGAGTTTTTGTGCCGGAAGTATAGAGCTCACGCCGCCGGGAGGTTGTGGCATTTCGTGATTCCTCCGGTGGCTGCGAACGCGACGGTCGACGGTGGAGATTACAGGTTTTGTTAAGATTCGGTGTTTATTTCCTCTTTTGCCCTTGCTATTTTTCGTTACTTGAGGGGATCTTGTTACACTGGGTTCAGTTATTATTATCTCTGATTTAATGCCTACAGTTTTGGATCTACATCTCGTGTTTTTGGCATATGTCTCGTTATTGTTAGTGATGTAGACTTTCTGTATTGCATAGGGCATTATTTACATCATACTATATGATATAATGTGACATTTATATCATAAGAGGAAGCTTAATAATTTTCCTTTAGATATTTATAGTATAGTAGCAAATCTGGCAACTCAGTTACGACTTACGACTTTATATCAGTCGTGAGTCTTAACTCATTAAAACGTTTCTACTTTTACCAGACTTATTTGGCCAGACTTTTCTTTATGAGGAAAGGTAGGTTTTGCTTATTGAATACTGTATTTTGCAATTTACCTTACGAAAAGTAATGAAAAGGAAAATAGATATGACGACAAGAATCTTTCAAGGAAATCCAACAAAAAATAAAATGAATTTTTAAAATCTACAAGTGGAAACGAAAAGAACAAGAGGTGTCTCCTAAAATATTCCTTGACTTTTAACTTTTACGTATAACCCAAACAGTCACCATGATCGGATCGTGCCTATTTTTGTAACATTATTTAGTTAAATAATATATACATACGTAATTATATTTTTGGAAATATATATTTTCTGGATCTAAACCAGGCGAAAGAAAATATACGAATTTGTGTGAAGCGAAACAAACGGTGGAACATCTGCGCTCATCATCAAGATTGTGTGTTTTTCATACTTAAACACACAGATTAATGTTTGCGTCAAGTGATAACTCAAGTCTTGTTACAGGATAATAATACTCTTTTTCTTATTTTTGGATTTAAACACGCATAAATGAAGTCAGGGAGATAATATGATACAACCGAAGCTCTGTTTTCATCACTGAGAATGCGGCCAAGAAGCAAGACTGTGCATCTAAGGCCATGTGTTTTTGATGATCACTGAAGACTCTCTTCTTAAAGATGTACCAAGAGCTGTGTAGTTAGCAGTATTGTTGAATCCTCTTGAAAGCTTTCTGTTCAAAGGACTTCCACTGCCGTATCCACCATTGATGCTTCGGTTCGAGATACCGCGACTACTAGTACTTGGCCTTGCCACATAAAAGTTATCTTGCTGGGCTACAGGTTGTGGAATGATCTTCTTCTTTTCCTGCGTTCCAGAATCAATATATAATCAAGCAGGTTCAAGTAAATATAAATACTTCATCTTCACATATTTATGAGAAGACGAACCCGGAGCCTTAGCTTCTCCACCTCCTTTTCTTGCCTCAGACTGTTGTATTCTTGTAACATAGCAACAAGAGGTTCCTGAAAGAAGCCACAAGTGAGTATTTCTACTGATTTTTTTTGAATGAACCTAGTAGTACTACTCTCGTCCAATCACTTTTAACTACCGAGTTCAGATGGATCCGGTGCATTAGTTATGGTATTATATGTAGGCATAAGGTTACGTCACCTCATTGTACAAGAAGACCTTCTGTCTTTCTGCTTCCCAGCTCTTAGTCTTTACCAATATTGATTCCACTAATCCTGGTATCAACATCATAGTATAGCTTAAGAAGAATATGCATGTTCATGTCCAAATGTCATGTCATTTGTACTGTTTCTATTACCTGTGATTTTGCTGACTTCTTTGCGTGCCCGTTCCGCTCGCCTTAGGTTTCGATGAGCATTTCTACTTACTGAGTATCGGTTCTCGTCCTGTGACAAAGTTTGTTGCATGAGTTAGGATACATAAATGAAATGCAGTTGATAGAGAATAAGCAAGAACCTGGTCATATTCTTCTAGCCAGCGCTCTTCATCTCGTGCTAACATCCACCTATCCACCTTTTCAATTATTACTTTCCTACTAGCTGCTTCTTCCTTTGCTCTCGCTATCTTTTCATCCATGGCATTAAGAAGCTCAACGTGGTCGATTTCACCTTTAAATATAAATCAGTGTTAAAACTCTGCAATGAGTTTTGAGATATATACACAAAGACATGAAGCAATTTGCACAAGGTTAGAGTTAATCTCACCAGAATCTACTAGGTTTATTATATCTCCCACTTCTGTTGATGGAGTCTCCATATGTGATATGTTGCATGTAGTCTCTAGCTCCTTTTGCTTCTTGAGGAAAAGTTCTTTGGTTTTGCTTGCTTTCAGTTGATCTAGTCTCTTTACTTCAGCCTCAGCCTTTTTCAAGAAAGTAAAGGTAAGTTACATGACTACATCTTCTATCATTGGTATGCAGTCTTTGTATATACTTACCTGCTGGATTATGCTAGATGTAATGCTGCCAGGAGCACACACGTCTGATGGTTCAAATGATAGTAACTCAATGACGTGAGCAAACTTTTGACGATCTTCATAAGATGCATCCATTAGATTCCACAGGTTTGATAAAGCTCTACCAAGATGGTGAATCTGCCATTAGTAACATATTCATAAAGATGTGAATCTCTTTACTAAAAACGGTAGAAAATGTATTGAAAACATGTCTAGTTAGCGTCACCTTTTCAAGGCGGTTCTGTTTTTCTTCTTCAAGAGACACAACAGTGCCATTAAGCTTTTTTAAGATATCATCACTTATGTTTTTGGATATTCCATAAAGGTCATTGAGGCTTGGATGAATCTTTGTTATGATCATAGATGCTTCTGTTTCCATGGTTGCTGATAGGTCCCGAATGGCGCATATATATATTTCAACCTTCTGCAGTCTTTCATTCTTGTTGTGACAAAAAAAAACAATATAATGGATATAAGTCAGAACTGTCTTATATAGTTTAAGCAAGGCACTTCCACAGATTAGTATTAGAGATGTACCTTCTCATCATGGAGTCTATGGAGTTCATTCTGATACTCCTCAAGTTTCTTTATAGAAAGATCGTTGTCGTCTATGGTTATATTTGTAGATGACTCTTCATATGTCGATCTTCCTGCTATTTCTGCTGAAATCTTCTGAATCTCAACTTTAACAGACCTTACCTGCTTCACTCTCTCGTCTTTCCGTAGCCTCATCTCACGCAGTGCAGGCGCAATAGCATCCAGCTGCTCCCTTAGTGTTCCTTCCTTTTTCTCCGGCTAGATATATAAAGAATAACAACAACATAAGTTATCTGAAAAAATGTTGCCTAGTCTTGGCTATGAAGATTTACCCTTCCAGGTACTGATCTTTCACCGAGGCACAAAAGAAGATGGGTGAGTTCAGCTTCAGATTCTGCGAGCTCTTGATGTAGACGAGACCTAGAAATATTGGCATGGTCAACTTTTCTACGGTAAGCCTCTACACATTCCTGCTCAATATCGAGCAACACTTTCTCTCTCTCAAACTTATCTTCACCAACTTCATCCCATATCATCTGTGTAATTAAGTCACAATACTATTTTCTTAACTACATGAACCGTTTTACTTAAAAGAAGCATATAATGAAACAGACTTGCCTGTAACTCTTTGAGCAGATATCCGCAGGACATATCTAACAGTGAGGAGCTTCTCATGCCTATAGGTGTCTGAAGGGAACCCATCTTCTGATGGATGAATTCTCCAACGCTGGGATTGATCAGGTATGAGCTTTGTGGTATTGGTGGTAGTGCTGGTTTTGCTTTGAAGACAAGAGTGAAAGTGACACATATTCTGCTATGGAGACTTCCTGTTTAAGTGATTGCTCTTCCGCATCTCCCTCCTTCTCTGATTCTTCAGTTTATGTCTCTTTCTCTTTATCTTTCTCAACTTATTTTTATTTATCTAAATTTGGTAAAGTTTAGAGGTCGCTTTAGTGATGCGTTTGTTTCTGCTATATGAAAAGCCAGAGAGAGATAGAGAGATGGTTTTGTTTATATGATAGTAACTTGATTCCTAAGCAAGCTCTGGTGGTTTCTAACCTTTTTCTTATTAAATCGAAATCTCTGTTGATTTCTTAACCATACAAATGAGCTTTGCCTCTTTCATGGATTAGGTAAAGTTTTTTGGTTTTCAAGTTCATGTGATTTTGTCTCCTTTAGTACCAAATATAATGCTCATATGATTAATTCAGTTTCCTTTGTATATGTTTGTTTAAGAAGTTGCTTTCTTTCAATTTTGTAATTAATAACAATAAGACTAAATCTACACTATAAACCCACAATGATCTCTAAACTTAGATGAGCGGCATGAACATGTCCTTTCAATTTTTCCTGTTCTGGAAGACCATTTTAAAAAAAAATATATATTCTGTAAGGTGTTGCTCGTGGACAATTATACTTAAATAAAATTTATAATGACTTGTTTTATAAGTCTCTTAAATAAATTCGTAGAGGAGACGTTCAACTAACTAACCAATACTATGGATCCAAACGATAACATGTCAGGACATAATGGTTCAGATAATAACAAAAACATATAGATATACAGGTATTTGTATAAATTTTTGTTAGTAAGGTACATGATGGCTAATGAGCCTATTATCTTAATATTTATCCGAGGGGACAATGAATATTTTATATACATATCTATATTTCTGGTTTCAAAAGATTTTCAGCTTCAACACTATCCCAATGCCAAAACTGTTATAGACTTATAGTAATTCTAATAAATATTTGATGGAAGATAGGATATTTAAGCGTTTCGATCTACGGTTTATTCTAATTAAACGTTTTAAAGATTCAAGTCTTCGACTAACGATGATGCAACAACATTTGAAAAACTGAAGATCATACATTTGTGTTACCAAGTCCTTTACTTAATGTTCCAAAAAAAAAATCCTTTACTCGTTCAGAATCACAATACTCCTGTTTTCTTTGTTTTTTTTCTCAAACAACATTTGGCATAAAATTTTATTTCTTTCATAAAATGAACACTACTCAGAGGTATATTAGTCTGATCTGATCTAACTTACTTTCTTTATGTCACTCTCTCTCCTTGTTCTCTAGCTTTACTTTTTATGAAGCACGAGAATGGTCTGACTAAGGGGGACGCATTCCTGAGAATTCACGAAAGTGTTAGTGATACAAACATGAATTAATCCGGTCTGTAGTATTGTATAGGTGACGGTGGCATTAGTAGCTAACGAATTTGTTTGACTTTAAGCTATTAAATTGGAAAAATGATATTCACAGTCCAGTCACTCCAACCTGACTGAGGCCTAAGGTCCTGGAAGGCTGGAACTGATATTTGATAAAACCTATCTAATTTTCGTGTTTCCGTTCCAGAACACCATAAAAAGAATGAAAAAAAAATTGTTTCACAAATAGTTTCATTTTTCACACAAATTAAAAGATTATTATCATCCATTATGAATACATAAGTAAAAATTTGTTTTCAGTTAATACATTAGAAATTAGAAATATAGGTTAAAATTGAAATAATATTTACAAACTTTCATTATAAATATTCTATATGAAACAAAATTTTAAATTTCTATAAAACAGATGGAGTATTAGTTTTATAGATCTTTTATCCAATTTTTTTTGATCAACTATGATTTGATTCTCAACAATACAAATGGGTGAAATGATTATTCTTAGAAATCTATCTATTACAATGAAGTAGACTTGGCAAAGCTTCTCCTGCGTCCACGTCAGCAAGGATAGTGGGGGGTTTCTTGCCAGGTGTGCACTCTCAAACAAAAGACGAATATACGTTTTAGTCGCCTTTGCTTTTGCTTCGACTGGGTTTGTTTGTGTTAGATATTTTTGATGGGCTTTGTAAACAAAATGGGCAGCCCAGTCAAAATCTAGGTTGTCTCTTCGTTTCTTGCCGACGAAATTTCCAGAGATCACCTTTCATCTTTCCCTAACGTTTCAACCTTCCATTATCACCTTCAGCGTTTTCATTCAGTTTATAAACACACCTCCTGAATGATCATTCGATCATGGCGACTTCTCCAAATCATAGCTCATGTTCTATCTCGCAGAAACCCCTCGATCATGGCCACTTCTCAATTCATTTTTTGCCACTTTAAGACTTGCCAATGCAGACAGATTGTTCAGACCAGATTCCTTCTAAAGAGACCCGAAATGTACTGAAAGGGGGCGAGCTAATGGATGTTTATATGCTTCTCACTGATGGGAAGGTTTGCCGATTCCTTATTCCAGTTACGACTTTAAATTTATCATAGAATCCTTAGAAACATCACACCTGCCTCATTGATTGTGCTGTCCGACTTGAAAGCCGCCTCATCTGTTAAATGAAGATATCGCCTTTGCTGAGATTACCGGCCTGCTCAATCCCATACCTTTGGAGCTGTTTCGGTTCGGCAATGAGGAGAACCTGATTGCTTTGGCTAACACCAATACTCATTTTCTTGGTTGGTCTCTAAGATTCTGATTCTAAAATAGAGAATTCAAATTTCGCGATGATGTTGTGATTGTTTTTTTTGTGTGCAGATACTCAGCGAAGTAGCACACGACAAAGGCAGTTTTACGGTAATGATTATAATTCAAAGGCAGTTTTCTGGCAATGATTATAATTCAAAGGCCAGTCTTATTCTCATATCAAAAACTTTCTCTATTGTCGTCTGTTCTCTCTTTAAAAAATGAGACGTTTAACATCAGTCCAAACATTACACATGTAATTGGATGTATCGGTTTGGTTAAGTGTACGGAGCTATGGCGTAGATCCAAAGTTATTGTGTGGCAAGAAGCATAAACCCAAAAAATTTTGGAGGTAGTTATACTTCTGCTGTTTGACTGCTGTTTTTTTCAGATTACTGACTGATTGCTTATATGTTTTTATTTACTTAACTAGATATCAAACA
>OVBX01001688.1:0-24233 GCA_900406325.1 Erucastrum elatum | reverse complement strand
TATTAAATTAAAACATCAAACGAAACCCGTTGCAACGCAACGGGCTCATATCTAGTATATATATAAAAAGCCCTTTTTCAAAAAAAAAGTCAGCTATTTATTAAGATATTACTTAATATTCCAACTCCAAGCATTAGTTTATTTCCCGAGTACTAAGATCTAAACTATAATCACTCTTAAATATTTAATATACCGATAAAATATAGAAATTGTATCATATAATTTCGTTAGCTTCTAAATTTAGTGAATGATAAATTATCATTACCTTTTTTTCCTTATTCATTATTATTTTCTGTAATTGCAGTATCAAAATTAATTAAGATCTGTAAGAATATTTCAATCCAAAAAATTACCTATATTTGAGAAATTTTAGGAAACAATTTACTCCTTCTGTTTTTAAAGATTCATTTTTTAGACATTCACATATAAGATTCATTTTTTAGACATTTCACATATATCAAGAAAATTCATTCAATTTTGATTGTAAATACATTTTTTTTGTGCATAACAATTTTCCATAACTTTTAGTCAGTATAAATTCAATAAACACCATTATTTTTTTGAAATTTACAATTTTTCATTAAATCAGACATTGAAAAAGTAAAAAAAATTATATTTTTTTGAAACAATTTTTTTTTTCAGAACATACACTATTAGGAACAGAGATAATATTTTGTTGCATAAGATCACGAGATTCTAGCGTGTTAAATTTTTGGAAACAATTTATTTTGTTTCATATCAAAATTAACCACACAAAAGAGCCCTTACTAATCTGTAACCCAAAATAGAGCCCTTACTAATTTGTAACTATTTTTATATACATGACATGTATCAGTTCTTTACAAATCTTAAAACAACATTTTAATATGTTAAATTTCCATACAAAATAAATTAGTGTTACAAAATTTATTTTATTTATCTATTTCATATATTTTACTAACTTAAAGTTATTTATTTCAACATATTTGAAATTATCGAAATTGTTTAATATATTTCGTATATAATGTATCATTATTTATTTTTTCTTTCTTTATAAAATACAAAATATTGGTGACACCTTTGATTGTTAATACAAACGCAAAAAAAAAGAACTCAACGTAATACAACAAACACAAATGCATTATTTTAGTATAAGCCAAAAAAATTAAAAATAAAATAAATACCCGCCCGGTCGGGCGGGTCAAGGTCTAGTATCTATTATATTAAAACAGAAGTCATCATTTCACTTCATGTGTGATTTTTTAGGTTGGACTATTCATTAGATAATTTATTAAATGTATTTCACTAAAAATAATAATATATATAATCTTTAAAATATTTAAATCATAATATCTTTTGATATATTTTAAAAATCTTAACAAATCTTTTAAAAAGATTCTAACAAGATCTTAGTTTTCAAAAATTATATGTAAATTATTTTGACTAATTTCGTAATTATTTTTGATTAAATAATCTTACCAAAAAGTTCAAATGTTTTTAATAGAATAATAAATTAATTAATCGTGATTAGCAATATAATATTATTATAAATAATTGTTAATTAAACAAATATTCCAAACACATAATTATATATTCCAAATTTTACAAAAGAAAAAAATAAGTCCTAAAGTATAACTTTTTGAAATGAAATACGAAAAACAAAATATTCTAAAAAAAATCAAAATAGTTAATATTTTGAAATCTTAGTTTAGTAAAAAACCCAGATAAATTAATACCATAACATAAAAATCATCCTAAAAATATAAAAATAATATCATAGATGATGAGCTATGCATAAAGTATACTAAAATATTAGGACTGAACAACTTAACAAAATAATGTATTTACTTATAGAATTATGCAATATACTAAAATGATAGATGATAAAAATTATATTTTAAATACAATATGAAAACATAAATTATTCTAAATAAATATTATCTCAATAGTATAACTAAAAATTTTTAAAAAATATATGTAGGCAAAATGTCCAAATTTAAGAAGATATATTTTGTATGTGATTGTCTGTTAATTATTTTAGATTATAAATTTGTTTTACTTAACTCAAAATAATATATTAGTATTTAATATTTATTAATAAAAAAGTTTAATATGTATAATAAATCATTATATATTAATAGTGTCGGAAAAAAATCAAAACAATAAGATTATAAAGTTATACAATATATTTAAAATGTTTATTTATACATTTATAAAATGAAAGCAAATATCTGCACGGTTGTGCGTATCGAGATCTAGTACTAATTCAAATGAATGAATGGAATTTGACGAGCTCCTGATTTAAACCAAAACATCTACAACCACACCAAGAATACACATAAAATATTAAATCATCCATGTGTATCGGGCCTTACCAGAATGTAATTTCTCCAGACCCAGCGGATGTCACATAAATTGCGTGTCCCACTGAATTCATAAAGAGTAAATGCCTAAATGGTAACACTAGTTTGACTGAATTGGTGGGGAAATAATAATAGAACTGAGTCAATTGACTGAATAAACACCAGTATGTTTAAGTGTGTGAACATTTTTTTACAATCTCTTTTTCGAAGAATACAAGCAAATACATGAATTTAATTGGATTACAAACTAAAGTTTTTTCACAAAGTTTCCAGATCAGTAGAAACGTAGAAGGTAAATCAGTGTTTTGCAAGTCTATGAATACGAATAATAGTTAGAACTACTATTGTTACTAGGTTAAGAATCATTAAGGCTTTGAATGGTGACCAAGAAACAGAAGAGAATATTCAATTTTTTATCATTTTTCAAAATATTTTACTATTCACATGAAATATTTTTTTCTACTCATTTTCCCTAATTTTTTTTTGTAGAGAAATAAAGAGTAAAATTATTCTTTATTGAATTTGAAAAGGAACACCATTCATTTTCATTCCAGTTATTTTATTATTGCACATTCATTTCATACTCATTCCTTTTGTTCCCAAAAATGTCATCAGTCGGAGCCTAACTATTAACATGTATGCAGGATCTGGATGAGTTCTCATATTGTTCAAAGTTAACCCACATTTTGGATTATGAATATATAAATGTTAATAACCACAAATGTGAAGAATAAATAACCTTTGCAAATCATGTATTTTTCTCATTGGCAGTCATTTTCAACTTTACAAGATTGTGAAGCCTAATACTTACAGGCTGATAAGTGGTTTCTGCCATAAATAGATGTATACAAGTTATCATTTGAGACGTCATTTAGTTAGTTGTAACGAGCATGTTTATGCAATCTAAACAGATAAATCACCTCTTCATCAATCTTTTCCGATAGATAGATTCACCTAATCAGATAAGGACATATCCACGGCATGCTGATGGCAATGAGGAAAGTTCATCGACTCTAAGTCTCTAGATGAGGTCGGTTTAACGAGTAAACAATAAGCATTTCTTGAAATTATTTCTTGAAACAAAAAGGGTAATTGGTTTGGAGTTCCCTCCATTTCTCTTATTATTCTTCATATATAGAAGTTAGTCTTTAAATTATTTATATTTTTGCTTACTAATAAGGTCGATGAAAATAAACAATTTTTTGTTTTATCGAGCATGAGACTGTCTATAAAAGGAGAGTCCAAATTTTTGTCATCTTCGAATCAAAAGAACAGTTTATATTCGTTGCTCTTGTAACATAATGTATATGCATATGTTTATTTTAAATCTATATACTTGTGATGTGCACATCGGCTTACCAAATTAGCATAAATAAATAATATTCAAAGCTAGGAATAAAAAAAATCTTCACTTTTGTGACAGCTTAAAAGTTGAATCTGTGGAGGTTTATGCAGCTATTATTCAAACACAAGAGTGGCTACAGCTACTTCAATCACTTTTATATATTATTGTAGGTTTCTGTAGAATTTAAATTGAGTTAGTTAATAATCAAGATCCGAAAGTATGAATACTATCAAAGGATAATCTCAACTGTTTTTTCAGCGAAAATATATGGTGGCCAAAATAATTGAAGGAAAAAAAAGAAGAAGTGAGGTAATGGAGGATGAAGGACATCAGAAGCTACGTTTATATAAAAGCAAGTGGCACACTTGAGGAAAAAAAGTTTGATTTTAGTGGCAAATTCAAAACTAATTGGATTTCTTCTTGCTTCATCTTATGGGTCTTTTTTGTTTATTTGTAACCAACACCATGACTTTGTTACATTCTTAGTCTACAACGGGAAATGTTATATTTCTACAAGTTATAACCAAGTGGCTGCAAAGTTGTGAATCCAAATTTCTAATATTATATTTTCCAACCATGTGGACCGAAGCGGGTCAGCTTGTCGGGTCAAGTCGGATGTTAGTGGGAGAAAAGAGAGTAAACGACGAAGAAGACAAAAGAAAAGCGGGTCGTTCACGTCGTCGGCTACCTTGACGGAGACGTTAACTATTCTCGCCGTCGTAAAAAAATTACAACTCTTTTTCCGTCATTTACATGCGCTTAGGCGCGTTAACCCACGCGTGCATGGAGGACCACCAAACACTTGTTCAGGTTGTTTGATGTAATAACTAATAACATAAGTCTTCTTTTCCATTTCTCTTGCACAAGAATTTCCCGGCAACGAAACCAACTTCTATCTTGTCCTTTAATTGCTTAACCAGATTCATGTGTAAATACACAGTACACACTGACATGTATACACACAAACCACTTGACAAAGAGAGTTAGTTTTAAAAGTCAGTACTCCCCATGATATTTTGTGACATGATGAGACATGTAAGATTTACATCAAATCACTTTACATTGCATTCAACAAGGGAAGATTAACTAAAAGATGCCATAAATCTCACAGATATTTTACATAATAGTTTCAAAATCTAACGATTTCAACTATTTGAAGTGGTTTCCTCCTAAATTAATGAATTAGAGAGTTTACAACGAAAACAAATTCAGTTAGTGCCACTGCCAATAAATCAAACAAGGAGACAAGATTTAGAACACATTCAAATTCTTGTAGTTCCCACTTTCTTCTATACCCAACAGAAACGCCATCGTATTACTTCCGCTATCATCATCATTATCATCTTCACCATCGCCATCACATGAGCTAGTCATGAGTTCATTTGCCCTATGAACCTCAGCTTTCCAATCAGTCTTAGCCAACACGACCAACATCGAAACAAGGCAGGAGCCTTGAGCTGCAAAGAGACCAAGCCACAGTCCTTTGAAGTCAAACCCACTAAAGAAACTTAACCATATAGCCACAGGCATCCCCACAAAGTAGAAACAACACAAGTTTATGTTTGCTCCTAATTTAGGTCTAGCACTTCCTCTCAAAACTCCACACATTGTGGTCTGAGGACAGTTCCCTAGCTCGCATAGCCCGATGATTGGTAAGACCATGGAAGTCAACTTCAAAATCTCTTCCTCATCAGTGAACAATCTAGCCCAGCAGTTCCTCACCATCAAAGCAAAAAACATTGCGAAAAACCCTACACCTAGGCTTAAATAGAGTCCGGTCCTTGCGGCTATCCTTGCTTTATCAGGCTGGTTCGCACCTAGCTCGTTCCCCACGCGTGTGGAGACACTGAAACTAAGAGATGAAGGGAAAATGTAGATCAAAGCGGTGGTTTGAATCAAGATTCCTATAGATGCAACGGTTGCTTGCGGGTGAAGTAACAACCCACAAAGAAGAATCATTATTTCGTACCACCACCATTCTAGACAAACGGAGACGCAGCTAGGGATTGCTAATGTCAATAGAGATCTCCACCCTTTAAAGCAATCCGTTGATAATCCTCCCCAAGTCTTCTCGTAAACACCGGAAAACACGATGTAGATGATCAGAAACCCTAGTAGGTTAACATTACTCCAGACCGCTCCTAAGGCGACTCCTTTAAGGCCGAGACCAAAGGAAGAAACTAGAAGGTAGTTGATCGGAATGTGGAGGAGTACTGCGAAGAAAGCAGAGTAGGTAAGAGGAAGAGTGATGGATTGAGATCGGAGGTAGATACGGAGAGGATGCAAGAAAGACTGGAGGATAAGATCAGGGAGAGAGAAGAGGATAAAGATCTCTGCCTTGTCCGAGATTTCTAGGTCTTGTCCGAAGAATAAGAGGATCTTTTTGATGTTGAGCCAGAGGATGGAGATGGGAAGAGAACAGAGGAGGAGCAAAAGTATGGTTCTTTGCAAAGCGAGGCCTAAGAGTTTGAATCTTTTGGCGCCAAAGGCTTGAACGCAGATGGGTTCCATGCCGGTGGAGAGACCGGAGAGGAGAGAGTATCCGGTGATGTTGGCGAAGCCGAGGGCGAGTGAGCCGCCGGAGAGAGCAGGGAGGTCGTTGAGACGGCCGAGGAAGAGCATTGAGATCATTGAGCGAGAGTAGAGGAGTAAACCGGTTAAGATTATTGGGAGAGATATTATGGCGATTGATTTGGCTTCCTGGATCGAAGAGGAGAGGCGGGTCGGGTTCGGATCTTGTTGGTGATCTGTGTGGTACTTGGGGATCAAAGGAGCAGCCATGATTGCAGGTTTGAGGAAGAGAGAGGAAGGGAATGAAGACGGTGTTGTGTCGATATATGAAAATGCGTGTTATAAGTTTCAAATTAAGTCACTACTTAAGGTTAGACAAAGTGATAAAGGAAACAAGAGATGTTATTTGACTGAAGAATTAAGTTTTAGTATATTTGTTTTCCTTAATTATAACATAACTATTTTGACGGTTTTTGACTAGCCATTATGATGTCATAGTTATGACTCGTCTTCCTACTAGCGATAGTATTTTTATTTTATTTTCATTTGGGAAATTACAAAATAATTTTTTTTCTGAGAAAATACTCTTTGGATGTCTCATTGGATTTATTTTCTTTTATTTTCGTTTTCTTGAATTTTTTTTATTATTGTTTTCATTTGTGGAAGCGGTTTATTATAAAATGACAAGCTACAAGTCTTATACATTGACTGGAAGTTCCTATTAGCTGGGTTTGGGTCCATAAAAACTGGCTTAAATTATATGCACTATATTTTATAAATGAGTTTCTAGATTTGCAATGCATGCAACATAATTGTTAGTACACGAATAAGTAGAAAGTGAATTCTTAAATATAGAGTAAAAAATTGACTCGTGTCTTCTCCACTTTAATCGTTCAACAACAAGTGTCAAAGCTTACACTAAAATCAGGATACTAGAGAATTACTATTTCATCTGATATATAAACAAATAGAAAATTGAACAGTTCGTGAGAAATAGGTAAAGAACCCGAATACCGATCGTCGTCAGAATTGACTTCACTGGACGGTTTGGTGTAAAATTTACGATACTATAACACTCGTTCAAGTAGTTTTTTTTTGTGATCAAGGTATCAAGCTGTTCCATCTTCAACTAATAATATAAGAAACTTATCATTATTTCTATATAATACAATTTCGTTCCTATTTTTGTGAATCCAAATTATAAATTCAGTAGCTGTAAGATTAATACCAAATTTTTATTAAATAAATTGAATCTTTCTGGACAATTTTATATAAAAATTTGGGAAGATGTTGATACTTGGAATACAGTCCTGTAATTCATGTTTTTAGTTTCAATTATTAAAATTCCATTAAAAATGTTTACAACCAAACAATAAACATACATATCATAGGTTAAACTGTTAAAATTCCATTAATCCTTTTTACCAAAAAAAACAATTCGGTTGTAATATATTGGACCACTCTATTCATATATAGAGTGGGAAATTATAGTTTGGAAAAAGGATGGTTTGCTTTCATAATTAGGTTTTTAATGAAATATTTAAGAGTTTTGATATATATATATATATATGGAATATACACTATTATTTTTGCATAGATATTACTGTAATGTCACATGCATCACCTCTATAGAATGTGGACCATTAATATAGCTTAAGTTGAGGATGGTGGAACAAAAACTATGTTATCTTATCACGAGTTATGTCGATCGTTTATTGTATATGACATTAAATTATAATGTTATAAAAATAATCCACAACTGCAAATAGAAACTGATGTTCTCAAAAGGATGAATTATGTGTGATAAGAAATAGAATTTGCATAGTTTAACAGAAAATATAATTATAATTTCATAATTTCCATCAACTTATCACTTTGTAAATCTCTAAGTAACCGAGTATATGAACCAAAGAGAACTTGCACATATCATATTGCTCAAAAATAAATCAGGACTAAATTATGAAAAGTTGATTATGCTTAACAATAAGAAAGTTCCCGAGATATTATGATTGTGTCATTCTAAATATTTTCTTTAAGCCTAGGTTAAGGTAACCTAGGGATATCTACTAGAATATTTATTATTATGCTACTTAAAGTTCCTAACCAGTTAATAATTGTGCACCCTGTCAATGTCTTTTTGTCCAACGCATATATGTTAACTGTATATATTCAATAGTGTAAATAGCTGAAATTTGATTTGAACGGTACGTTTGACACAACATGAAATACCAAACCTATTCATATTTCATTTTTGTTGGCAACATTAATAAATTCAAATTTTGTTGTAAGCTAATTACAGTCAAGTATAGTGGATACAAATGGTCTAAAATATTTGAATAAATAATTTACTCTTTCAAAATTTATAAACTATTTATTATTCATTTTCTATAGGTATATATATTATATCTTTATATAGTTAATTTAATGAATATTTTAATCATCCTATTTTGCGTAAGTGTCACTCCAACATTTTTCACACGGATTAAGAAATTTGTTGAAATATATACAAATTATTATTATATACACTTCTTTGACCAATAGTATTTGAGATAAATAAAGTTATTTATAAAATCAATGCAGTTTGCAATTAATATTCAACTGAAAGTAAGTATAATTTGCATTGAAATTATAAATTGATATTTTTTTGTTTAACAAAAAATAGTGAAAATGACACTTATTATAAAACAGGGGGAGTATATTATAACCAATATACTGGGTATTTAATGTTATTTGTCCATATACATTCTAGAAGTAGTATGGAGCATGATCAAGGAAATAAAACAACAATATCTTGCGAAACAAAAGGTGTAACATTGTCAAAAATGTACAAAAAATTATAATATCTTCGGCATAGAAGGAATCAAGACCATAAAGATCCTAAATAATAGGAGGAATCCTAAAGGTATAAGTTATAACTGTTTAGTTAATGCAGTCTCATGCATATAGCTTAACTAAACACACCTTCTTGTCTTGTCGTTTGTCGACCTCGGTTTATGATATAAACCATTATCCGATAAGCATGCATAGAGTACCCCATATTATTCAATTTTTATGGTTTAGTAAATTAAGGGTGGTCCTGTATTCACTGTTGTAATTTGTCGTGGGAGCTAAGACATCAATTACGTATATCTTATAGGAATAGGATTGTTGAAAATCAAATTTTAATTTATGATATTATCGATTAAATCCCTTTTAAAATCTTAAACTGCAAATATATTTTATCATCGTGGAAGTTTATAATATGTCGTCAATTTGTTTCTATCAGTTATATATTGACTGACATTGCAATTCTAGATTTTAACCTTTTAAATAGAGATATCTTAGTTTGCGACAAATGAAAATAGTTATGTATTTTGTTTCCAACAATGAACATTATTATTTTATTAAAAAAAAAAAAAACAATGAACATTATTGGTGTATTGCACTATTGGTATCCATCTCTTGTTCTATTTATTATTTCTGAAACAAGATAGATTCTAGGTCTTTAGAACTTAACTAATTAAAAAAGAAAACAAAGAAGAAGCTTAAACATACTTCCAAGAACCAAACAACGATACATTCTTTGATTAAGCTAAAATGTGGAAAACATTAGTCGCTAAAATGGTAACATCAAAGTTATGTTATTGATTCTCATTCCATTGTTTCACGATTTTGTATAGAAATTGGATATCAGACTTTGTCCACTGCTGCTTAGAACTGACGTGCCTTTTTTACTCAGTAAATTTGGAGTATCTCGGCCGATCACACGAAAGATGTAGTCTGACAATTCCTATGTGTACATCTGACTGTAAAATTTGCTCCGCATTCACGATCGAAAAATTTTCAGCTAGGATATATAATAACTATGTGCATGAAATGGTTACTCTTATGAAATTATTTGTGAAACCTATTTCTCACCTTATCTTTAAATCGGCATACGAACATGATTAATGGGGGTTCTGAGGATAGAGTTTTTAACGGAACATAAGAAACTGTTTCTTAGACATTTATGAGTCGGTTCTTAGTTTTTATAGTTAAAAGTTAAGAGACGGTTTCTTATATTCCGCTAAGAACTCTATCCTAAAAACTTTCCACTAATCATGATCTAAAGCTTTACCTCGATAGCTAATATTTGATAGCAGGTTCAACTTTGGTATCAAGTAGACCATTACCCATCTACAGAAAATTTGAAAGAGCTGACACTTCAATTCAATCAGAGTGTTTAGAATTCAGCAATACCCAAATGGGCAAACAACAAAACAAGCCGAGAACAGTAAGAAAGAAGAATTGAGCCTCGGCTAAACAACAAAGCCCACTGGACACTCTGATGAAATGGTTCTAGTTTAACATTGTGAAGGAAACAGAGCACCACTAGGAAGGTGTAAGCTCAAATGTACAGAAATCTCGTCCCATGTCTTATTGAAGAGGTCTAACTTGAGCTCTTGACTCTCTTAAACCCATAAAAAAGTACAGTATATGTCAAAACTAATTTAGGTACCTTTCATTATGCACTTTTTAAATACATCCTTAATTGCTTCTTACTAATAGACTAAAAACATATAAAGATGATGCGGTGAGTTATACACAATGGTTTTCAAATCTGCATATGATTTTGTTTTCGATGGTTTCATTTATATTACTAAGCACTCACACCTTGTGTACTAATCAAAGTATTATTCTCATATCTGTACAACTGTTTAAATTGAATATTTAATAACAATTTCCCGCTCCTAACTTATCAAAATAAAATAGCTAATCTCACTCCATCAAACCAATAAAATATTCAACAAACGCAATTCAATTTCAAATTAAGTAGTCAGTACGGAACAAATCAAACTAAACTTGATTACTAATTACCACAAACCACACAGAGGAGAGTATATAGTTCAATATCTATGCTATAATGCAAACGCCCTCTATCTCACGTTTTTTACTCTCATCACTCATAACTTCATGCTCTTCTCCAATGGCGTCTTCCTCGACCACTTCCTCCTCCGATCATCGCCTCAAGAGAAAGCCATTGAGTCTTAGAGATTACCTTCTCGATGATCTCAGCTCTTGCTCATCCAATGGCTTCAAATCCTTCCCTCGTCAATCCTCCACCCTCCGTCGTCTCCTCGACGCCGAGATCAAACGGTCAGGAGTATTCCCCCGCAAACGGCGTTATAACTGCGGGCTGGCGTTTAGCCACGCCGTTCGGGAAGCTTCCACGGCGTTACTCAGCGCCGTTAAACTCTTACCGTTCCCTTCTTCCTCCTCCGTTAAACCTCTTCCGGGGATATTCTCAACGAGAAACTTCTCTAGAAACCTCTGGAAGAAACTTTCTCACCGTGAAGTTAATAACGTCGACGACGATGGAGAGATCGAACGGAGGAGAACGGAGGGACGTGAGCAGAAGATCCAACGAGGGAGGTCATTGACATTCGGTGACTTTCTCAAAGAGAGTCAAGATCAACCGTACAATGTATCATTTTCCGGTGAAGAGGATTTGTCAAACGCCGCCGGTGACTCCACGAGTGACGGAAGCGAGGTGTTGACGAACTCGGAGGTGACTCAGTCGAGTGGCGAGTCAAACGACGCCGTGGGGGATGAGACGGAGGAGACAAGGAACAGAGAAGCAGTTATGATGAGTGGGGATTGTGTGGGGTCAAGTGTCAGTGACAGATCGTCTGTCAAGGACAACAAAGAGGTTAGTTAGTTAACAAACTTTCAAAGCTTTTTCAGATATCTTTAATGGTTTGTCCAATTATCATCCGACACGTCACACCAGCTGAGATAAGCTAATCATTAATGTCACCAACTTATTACAACAACAAAGCCATTAGGTGAGGTCATTTGGCTTAGCATGTAAAGTACTCTTTTTTTTCCCTGATCAATATGTGATACTTTAAAAGTTGATTGAGTTAGGTTTTCTTAAAGTTGTCGGTTTTTTTGCTTGCGTACGACTCACGTGAGGGGTTGGGGGGGATTTGATTTTGGAAGTGACTAACGATGAAATCTAGGTTTGGGGGAATGTTGTTCCCATGAAGTGGGTTGACTACTTATAAGTTCATTACATTGAAGTAATTGAAGTACTACAAATTGTAGGAATGTGTGAACGAAGAAAAAGAACAACTCAGTCCGATATCTATCTTGGAATGCCCATTCCAAGATGTTGCAATGACTCCTGTTTCTCATCAAAAAGGTAAAGTTCACCGATTATCTTCTTGAATATTCATATCAGGTCACTGCCTGTGTTCCGTATATGTTTTTTACGTGTAAAAGATATGCTTATTGTGTTTATCTTAAAACACAGAAGACAATACTCACTTCATTTCAAATTAGATATCGTTTTAGAGCAAAATTTGCGTTTCAAAAAAATGTCATTTTATGATTTCAATGCAAAATTTATTGATTTTTTATCCTAATTTATTTTTCTATTAGTTGAAATCTGATTCGGTGTATTGATAACGATGTTTTTATCTAGTAAATATACAAAATAATGTTTAATTAATCTGTGTGTGGAAATCTAGAACAACAAATAAAATGAACTAGAGGGAGTATACATTACTAATGAGTAATGTTTTTTTTTTTGAAACTTACAAATGAGTAATGTTTATATATAAAACGCGAAGTTAACCTTTTATGACATTTACAGAAACCGATGAGAAGAAGCTATTGAGGAAAAGTAGAAGATTTGAGAACTTGTTACGGCTTGAGCCTGTGGATTTAGAGAAACGTATAGAGGAAAATGCAGAAAGACAAGATAATGACTCTCATTACATGGTCGAAACCGAAGAAAATCAATCAGGAAACCGAGCAAACCGTTTGTTTGCTCTTGTAAAGTCTACATTGACTGAGGAACCGAATCATTTACTAGTATCTCAGAAAGTAGACAAGCTTTTGCTAGATTTTTTCGAAGAAGACAGGACTATCGAGACAAGAGACGAGGATATGTTGGTGAAGATTGCTGGAGAATGGGTGATGAGGAGACAAGAAGAAGAACATATGTTTATGAGCTGGGAAGTGGAAGAGAAGAGAGGAATTTATGTGAAGGAAATGAAATGGGGTAGTATCAATGGTGATGAGCAAGATTACGTCGTTGAAGAGTTGGGGAATGGTTTTGTTACTTCCTTGATTGATGAACTTATTCTTGATTTATCATTGCGAGAATAAGTTTCTTTTCTTGTCACATGTTCGTTACTGTTCACTGCAGTCTATATGTATTATTAAAATTTTGATATGTTATAGACTTATAGTTATGTTTTTAAGCAAATGGTATGAAGACTGGTTAAGTGATGTAATCATTAGTCATTAGTTACAGTTTAACAAAAAAATATTTGATTAGAATTTAATCAGAGCGTCTCCAACAAGTATTCAAACCTTCATAATTGTCCTAGAGAAAACACTTAAACGGGTGCGAACAAATTCGACACTATAATTATCAATGCATACACATATGGTACATATACATCATAAAATATTTTGAACATAGATATACTCCAATTGAATTATTACAAATATACGTCGTAGCATCTATAGTATTTTTTTTTTTGAGAAAAGCATCTATAGTACTTTGATCTGACATTAAAAAAATTGTAGGCAACGTCGACTTCCTCTAATCCATTCACGAAGCCCGCAGTTTACAAGTAAGCCTATTATAATGTAACTTTACCAACCCTATATTAATGGCATTACCAGTGCCCACAATCTGAGATCAGTTCATTTTTGGAAAGAAGGAGACAAGTGTAGTTGGACCTGTCTTCGGTTTGGTAATATTCCGGTACAGTACATAATGGCCGAATTTGGGCCTACACTAGTTGACCGTACGTCAATGGATTGTTTCTCACCTTGATTCGTTTGTTAATTTGTGAATCTGCTTCTACAATCAAAAGTCTCGAGCAAAGTCTTCCGGTCATTATAAACCACACAAATGATAACTGAGAACTTTAATACGTATAATTTCAGTTATAATCTCTAATAGCAATTGTGATATGTTTTACAGTTTTACTGTTGTTATTGGTATATTAATTTTATTTGGCACGTAGCATATATGCTGATCACGGTTTGAGAGATAAAGCTAATCAAGGCCTTAATTGTATTTAAATGAGTTGGAGAATTCAAGACTAGTGTTATCGAGTGTTCTTTATTGGCCGCCACCTTGCTGTTCCAAAGCATCCACTTCAAGAACTAAATTTATTTGCCATTATATTGTTCTATATATTTCGTGTACCTGTAGACTCAATTTATATTTGTTCTTCCAATTATGTCAATATTCATCAGTCAAAAAAATATGTCAATATTTGATTTCATTAGTTTTCATTATTTTTAAAGAATTCTCTAACAACTTTCATAATAAGTAATGCTTAAGAGTTTTATATTGGTCAAGAAAATGCGTGAGCTTAACTTTGAGTTCCGTAATAATATGCTTGAGCAAAAGAGACAGAGGTTAAAACGTGTCGTAATTTATGCTACTCATGAGATTCATAGCAATACTTAACGCATTTAAAGTTATACTCAACGCATTTAACGTAAATTCTAGCGAAAGAAATTGAATAATACTCCGAAGACAAACCAACTGCGAAGACAACTGTAGTGGCGAAAATTGAGAAAATGACTCTTTTATCTTAAACCGAAAAGCTGACTAAATAACCAGCATCATTCATCGAATCATTATTTATTATCTCGAGATAATAACTCAATTTAATTAATCAAATATGGAAAGTGCCCACACGTTGATATTATTTTCCAATATCCTCCTTTTTTTTGAACAACAATCCTCCTTTACTTCTCAAATGTGTCAACACTGCCACACAGTTTACTTGGTTTATAGTTTATACTAGGACTGGAATTAGACAAAAAATCGGAAAAATGATTTAATATGTTATTCATTTTGATTTGAGCCAAAAAAATTAAATATTCCTAATTTTACAAAACAAAAAAATAATGTAAAATATTCATAAAAAGTGATCAGAAATACTGATATTCTTTTAAAAATTATATATGTTAAAAAGATTATGTAAAATTTATATAATTACTATATTTTTTTAAGTTTACAATATTATTAATTAAATTGATTATTCAATTTATTAGAGTTTTAAACAGTAAATAACTTTAAATTTTATAATAAAATATTATTATTTATATATTTTTAATTTTACTTATATTTATTTTATTTGTACAAATCAAATCTGATAACCAGTTAAAAATATAATTTTTGGATATTTAGACATCTAATATCCGGATAACTATGAATCAACGGATAATTGATTCTTCGAAAGAAGCGTATATTTTCAGAAGATTTTTGATTTGTGCGTTGTGCCCCCCCTCCGGCCCTCCCTAACACACAGTCATGCAATGAAAAAGAGAAGCCACGTAGGTAATGCAGATGTTAAAGAGTATTATTTGAGAAACTTTGTTTTCTTAGAAGTAATTTGAGTTTTCACCGGAAGTGAAAAAGAGGTTAGGGGAACGTAAAAAAAAAGGAAGAAGAACGGCTATAGAGAAGAAAAAACGTGTCACAGCGTGGTGAATCACGCGACGTAGTATTAAGTGTTGACGCGCCTCTTCTTCTTCATGTGTTTTCTCATTCGCTTTTAAAAGCTCTCTTCTTTCGTTCCCGATACCATCTATATCTTTCTCTCCATTCTTCCAAGTTTGAGAGAGACCTTGAGGAGTGGATTAGAGAAGAATTTGGTTTGATTTAGTTTTGTGATTGCCCTTTTTGGTTATTTCGAGGAGTGATACCGTTATGGCTCACTTTACATGCCTTTGATCAATTCCTGAGAGGATTCTTACTTATATTTTCTCGGTTTCTGTTTTGACTTTTTTTTTTTCAGAGTCACTTTACTTATAGAAATCTTTGATTCTTCCACTTTTAAAGAAGAAGAAAAATGAAGGAGGAACAATCAAGAACTCTGTTTGGAATCTCACTCTCTGATCGACCAACGTGGCAACAGTTTCTCATTTGCACCTCTGGTTTCTTCTTTGGCTACCTCGTCAACGGAGTTTGCGAGGTTCTTTAGTTTATTTTCTGTTCTAATTTTGATTTTGAAAATCCCGAAATATAATCGATACTGATAACTTAGAATCATTTTGTTGATAATTCCGCATAATTCTCAATGGAAATTTGCAACATTCAAACTAATTTGCATTTCAAGTTTTTTTTTATAATGTCTTGGTCTCTTACCGAAAGAAAAAAGCAGAGGAAGGAGAAAATTGCATGACGAACTAAACACTCTCCAAAAACACAGAAACTTGTTGATTTCTATACAAAACTAAATTACAAAATCATCTAATATGAATATCTTGTGAGATCAGTTATGATCTTGTTAAAATAAACAGACTTTGGAGAATTTATTGGATATGAATATTGACTTGATTTTTACTTTTACAGGAATATGTTTATAATCGTCTCCAATTTAGGTAAAGTGAACTTCATTTCCTCTTAACTTTTGGATTTTAAAAACCAAAAAACAAAAAACTTAACAATGGTGTTTTTTCTTTTTTCTTTTTCTCTCTTTTAGCTTTGGTTGGTACTTCACGTTTATACAAGGATTTGTCTACTTATTCCTCATCTACCTTCAAGGCTTCACCACAAAACATATTGTGAATCCCATGAGAACGTATGTCAAACTCTCTGCTGTTCTCATGGGATCACATGGACTAACCAAAGGATCGTTGGCTTATCTCAACTATCCTGCTCAAATCATGTTCAAATCCACCAAGGTGCATTCACATTTTCCAAATTCTTACAAATTCATTTGAATTGAAGTTAGCTAGTGCATAAAGATTGATCAAAATGACGGTTTAGGTGTTGCCGGTAATGATAATGGGAGCGTTCATACCCGGTTTGAGAAGAAAATACCCGGTCCATGAATACATTTCAGCCTTCTTGCTGGTTCTTGGTTTGATCCTATTCACATTAGCAGATGCCCAAATGTCTCCTAATTTCAGTATGATCGGTATTTTGATGATTTCTGGTGCGTTGATCATGGATGCTTTCTTGGGGAATCTTCAAGAAGCCATTTTCACTATGAATCCCGAGACAACTCAGGTAAGAAAACACACAAAACAAAAATCCGGTTCTGTTTGGTTCTCTTTAACCGTTTAGTTTTGTCTCGTGTCTGAGATTCTTCTTAATATATAATAATGTGGCAGATGGAGATGCTTTTCTGCTCAACGGTTGTTGGATTGCCTTTCTTGTTCGTTCCCATGGTTTTAACCGGTGAGCTTTTTCGTGCGTGGACTGCGTGCTCACAAGTAAGTCCAAAACCTCTGTTTTGGTTTTGGTAAACCGTAAAGCTTAATCAAACCAAATTAACCGGATTTAGTTTTTGCTTTATACACTAGTCGTATTTGAAGCCAAAGTGAGAAAGAGTCGATTTTATATTAGCTATGAAAGTTGCTCATGTTTTTTTGTCCGATTAAGTTATTGGTTCAACGTTCAATGCGTAGTGAGATTCGGTTTAATGAAAAAGTCAAATTTGTCGGATTCATGGTACCGTCGAAATAAAATCATTGACCGAGAACGTGCCTAATCTGCCAACTTTTTAAAAGTCAATTTGTCTTTTATGATAATGGAATAAACGAAACCTTGAGCGAAGTACCAACGTGCATTTCTTTAATACTAACGGTTTAATGATTAGTAGGTTGGTGATAAAAAACCTAACTCTCCCTTGTTTAATTTTGCAGCATCCGTATGTGTATGGAGTGCTTGTATTCGAAGCCATGGCCACGTTCATCGGTCAAGTCTCTGTTCTATCGCTCATTGCACTCTTTGGAGCCGCTACAACCGCCTTGGTATAATCTTTAATCTTGTCCTAACAAACCCTTGCGTTATTACATTGAACATGCGTTCAAAAATCATGTTACTGTTTTAAAACGTATTTGTGTGTAGATAACAACAGCGAGGAAAGGGGTTACGTTGTTGCTGTCGTATTTGATATTCACAAAGCCGTTAACAGAGCAACACGGATCGGGATTGCTGTTGATAGCAATGGGAATTGTATTGAAGATGGTACCGATGGATAGTAAACCTCCAAGCAAGATTCAAGCGAGACCAGCGGTTAGGAACGATGAGGGTGATAGAGGAGATGACGAAGAGAGAAAGTCATTGGTTTAATATATATGTCGTATTATCTATGTATACATATTTATATCAAAAGTTTGAAAGGCTTATATAGAATAATATTGGACTAAGAAAAAAGTAAATGTTGAGATGATAAACTGTTAGTCCATTGGTGTCAACGACATTGTAATGACTAATGAGGGAAGCCAAACACAATTATATGGAAAGGTGGAATCGATTTTGCAAGGAGCTTATGCTGAATACAGATTTCTGTGGCGAGTTCCAACAGCAACATAAGAATCAATGCAGCTGTTATGTGTGTGCAGCAACATGAAGAATTTCATCCACCACTCGGTTCTTCCGAGATATTTTTGAGGGAACAAACATAGTTGTAGTTAGTAGCAACATAAGAACACCGGTGAAAGTCACATATGGTACATAAAGGCACTCCCTTTTTTTTTTGTCACAGACACAAAGGCACTCCAAACTGTGCCAAAGAAACTCCCCGGCCAGGTGAATAGAAAATGGATAACATGTGTGGATGTGGCCTAGCTTTTTATTTATTTATTATTATTTGGCCTAGCTTACTCCGAAACCAATCAGGAATAAAGATAAATACCTTCTCACGAGCGTAAGACTGTCAGTGGCTAAGTGAGCATAAACGAAACACAAGACCAGTTGCGGTTACTTCATTAAGTAGTGCATGCTGATAATTTGTACCGTTTTAGCAGCCAATCTTAGTAACCAATTCAGGCTACATCGTTGGGTAAGAAGCAGTTCATGCGAAAAAAAACTATAAAAATTCAAAACCACACATGTGGAACAATGAAAAGACCAAGAGAAAGTATATGATGCCACCAATGAAATCAAATTGCCATATGTGAATAATTCATATTGAGGATAAGCTTCCTAACCACTAGGCTGTTTTATAAGGACCCGTTGCTGTATGGATATAGACAAGAAATGCAACTTTATTCACATTTCTTTAGTGAAAAGCAAATTCGACATATGTGTATTATGGAGAAAATGTGAATTAAATTCAGAACACTACAGATGTCTAATAGGCAGTGCACATTAATGCCACCCACCACATTACATACCGTCTCATTTTAATATATATAGTTTTGTATTGTTTTATATGGACAAGAAAATTTGTTTGTTGTCTGTGTGTAGATCACATATAGTCTTTGACACTTCTTGCATGCACATGGGAACTTGATTTTTGGGGGGTTTTGTACGTCATCCTTACTTATCAACCTACTAATGCTATTTATAGGAAATATTACGCTTTCTAACTTCTAATAAGAAACTACTAGATCCTAACTTTCCAACTTATTTTAAAATTGTATATATACTTTAAGAATTGCCTGACCTCACCCTAGCGGCAATAGATTACTACATAAAATGTTCTGGTACCTGTAAATCTTGTAATATACAGTATATAACTGAGTGTTAGAGATTGATATATCACATGTTTGTGTCATTATTCTGTAGGCCTTTAGATATACCTTGTATCATTATTAGTTGTTCGCCAATTAGTACAAAGAGGATACGTTTAAGAATGACGACACTCGACAACATTCATGGAGTCATGGTCACTCAATGGATCGTATGTTGTTGGCCATTGTAATGATATAGTTAATGCTTGTAGCAAGAACAAATTTGACATTGGCCATTGTAATGGTATAGTTAATGCTTGTAACAAGAACAAATTTGACAAAAAAACAACATGCATATTTTTTAGAGAATGAAACTTTTCTAAATTCATTTTGGTTTATACGTAGATATCAATCTATATTGTTTTCTTCAGATTTTTTTTTAATGTGTGTTTACATAATATACGTTTAGGGTTGCTAATATTTGACAAGGACAACAATTGTAGAGGCTACTGACTGATTTTTGGCAGAATGCATTACATCCACCACATATGAAACAAAAATATGTATCTCTTGAATTTCATACCACAGCTAAGTTTATCATTACTCATCAGGGTTCTTCCTATGAGTCATGTGTTTAACTGTTTATACTAAAGTAATGAATCATATGGGATATTTAATTTTAATTTTTTGCCGTCTTCAAAATAATTTTGTATAATTTGTAACAAAAGCGGAAAATCCCTAAAACCAAGATAAATCATTATCCCACTAACAGAAAGAAAAAAGTTGAAGATGAAATTTTGAGAGTGAGACAAATGAAGATGGAGCCCACAATGGCCGCAGCACTGGTCTCTTCTTCTTGCCTCTTCCTTTACTATAAAAATGCTTCAACGTGACTTCAAACAGAGCCACTCTCTGTATTTTACCTTTTTGGGATTATTCTCACATTTTTATTTCTTTTTCTTTTGTTTCCTAACTCACCGAATCCCATTCGGTCCTCAGCAAAAACGATTTTGCTAGCTTTTCTCTCTCTGTGTGAGTTATCTCGTGTTGTTTCAACTTTCGAGGCTCTGTTTCTTCTGTTTCACATATTACAAAGGTTTGTGTTTTTTTTGGCTCATTTATTATCCCTTTGGAGATAAAACAATGAAGTATTGGTGATTTTTGGTACTATATTGATTCAATGGAAAGGAGGGAGACTTATTCTTGCAATACCTTTTACAGCAACTTTTATGTATCTGATCATTCTTTAAACTCTTTACGCTTATCTCTGATTCTTCTTTGGATTTAGAAGATGGTCGCCTTTGGGAAAAAGCTCAAGGAACGGAGCATTCAAGAATGGCAAGGGTAACTTTCTTTTTCTCAATATTATACTTTTCATAAACTAGTGATGTGACTCGCAACCCCCTTGTAGATATTACATAAACTACAAACTGATGAAGAAGAAAGTGAACCAATACAGTCGCCAGTTACAAGGAGGAGACCTAGAGCGGCGCCAAGTTCTTAAAGATTTCTCAAAGATGCTTGACAACCAGATCGAGAAAGTCGCGCTGTTCATGTTGGAGCAACAAGGGCTGCTTGCAAGTAGACTACAGAGACTGAGAGAATCACACGATGCTCTCCAAGAAGAGCCTGAGTTATCTCACGTAGCTAATCTAAAAGAAGGTCACAGAGCTGTTGGTCAAGACCTTCTCAAGCTCCTCTTCTTCGTCGAGATGAACGCTATTGGTGTCCGTAAGATACTAAAGAAGTTCGATAAACGGTTTGGTTACAGATTCACAAACTATTACGTCAAGACTCGCGCTAACCATCCTTACTCTGAACTTCAACAAGTCTATAAACATGTTGTAAGTTTACAAAACTGTAATTACACATATCTCTTTGTTTCCAAGCTTATAGATATTGGATCATTTTGTAATAGGGTCTTGGAGCTGTTGTTGGAGCTTTATCTCGCAACCTCCACGATCTTCAGAACAATCAAGGAAGCTACTTATCTATCTACGATCAGCCTGTTCTCCCACTTCAAGATCCTGTTGTTGACTCCATTAGAGCAGCAGTGGATAGGCTCACACACTCAACGAACTTCTTGAACTTCATGGCTCAGCACGCGTTTATCATGCAGCAAGATTTACCTAGTCCACAAGACGAGGAAGAAGCGGTTGAAGAAGAAGAGAGGAGATACCACTTCATGTCTCTCTTGTTGAATCTTGTCAACACGTTTCTATATATGGTTAATACTTATATCATTGTCCCGACAGCAGATGACTATTCGATGAGCCTCGGTGCGGCGGCTACGGTCTGTGGTGTTGTGATTGGTGCTATGGCTGTTGCTCAGCTCTTTGCTTCGGTTTACTTCAGCGCATGGTCTAATAAATCTTACTTCAAACCGCTTATATTCAGTAGCATTGTCCTCTTCATTGGTAACTTGTTGTATGCGTTGGCTTTTGACTTCAACTCAATAGCTGTTCTCTTGATCGGCCGGCTCTTCTGTGGGTAAGTTCTTTTAACCCTAAACCCTAAATCCTGAAGCCTAAATCTTAAACCCTTACCGTATTATATGTATTAGGTTGGGATCTGCGAGAGCAGTGAACAGGAGATATATAAGTGATTGTGTACCATTAAAGATTAGGATGCAGGCTTCTGCTGGTTTTGTAAGTGCAAGTGCTTTAGGAATGGCGTGTGGTCCTGCTCTTGCTGGTCTATTACAAATCAGATTCAAGATCTATAAGCTTACGTTTAACCAAAACACATTGCCTGGTTGGGTTATGGCCATTGCTTGGCTTGTCTACTTAGTCTGGTTAGCTATTTCGTTCCGGGAGCCTGTACTTGAGCCTGAGGAGAGTCATAGTACTTCAAAGGATTCTAATAACTCTGGTATGTCTAAGTCCTAAAACTTCCTATTTGGTGAACCAATAGAAGTTGATATCTGAATTTGGTGTTGAGTGATAGAAGCTGTTCAAGACGGGAATCTGGAGTCAGGCATTAAACAGCCATTGCTGATTACATCAGAAGAAATAGTAGAACAGGTTGAAGATGAAGATGATAGTGAAGAAGCGTCTGAGGAATCTCGTGCACCTGTTAACTCCATTGGAGCTGCCTATAGGTTACTTACACCTTCAGTAAAGGTAAAATGATTAAAATGTGAAATACTGAGTGATCAAAATTCAAATTTGATTATTTTTCATCTTTTAGGTTCAACTATTGATATACTTCATGCTCAAGTATGCAATGGAGATTCTTCTCTCTGAATCTAGTGTCGTCACCACTTACTACTTCGGTTGGTCCACTAGCTCGGTTGCTATCTTCTTGGCTTGTCTAGGTCTCACGGTTCTTCCTGTAAACATCGTTATTGGAAGCTATATCAGCAACATGTTTGAAGACCGGTAAGTAATTTTCTCACAGTATATTCTGTTTTACTGATATCTTGTTGCACAAGGTACCCTAAAAGTCATAATCTTAACAGGCAAATTCTGTTGGTATCGGAGATAATGGTCTGTGTCGGAATACTATTCAGCTTCAATGTCCTTGTTCCATACACTGTGCCACAATACGTTTGCTCGGGGCTCATAATGTTTGTTTCTGCAGAAGTTCTTGAAGGTATACAAAAAGATTTGATAATATTGCTCAAGACAAAGGCCAAAAACATTTATTTTTAGCTCAATGTAACAACCCCTCAAGATTGTGAAACTTCTCTTGATTTTTGTAGGTGTTAACTTATCGTTGCTCTCGAGGGTTATGTCATCGAGGCTATCGAGAGGGACTTACAATGGAGGTTTGCTTTCGACGGAGGCGGGGACGATCGCTCGTGTGATTGCTGACGTGACCATTACCGTGGCCGGTTACTTTGGACGGGATATGCTTTTGAATGTCACTTTGCTTCCGTCTCTGGTCACTTGTGTTGTGTCCATCGTCGCTACTTGTTTTACTTACAACTCCTTGTACTAGTACTCTCGTTTTTTTTACAAATTTGTATGTATACATTTTGGCATCACATTCAAGCAATAAAGCATGACAAAGAAAAATAGAGCCAAAATGTAATGAAATAAATAGAGTACTTTGACTTGAACGTTTAGTGAGGCTTTACTAGGTCTGGGCGTGGGCGTTCGGTGGTTCTTTCGGATCGGGTGATTCGGATTTTCGGATTTTCGGTTCTATGCTCATAAATATCATTCTGTTTTTACTAATTACTGGATCGGATTCGGTTCGGTTTCTTCCGGATTCGATTCGGTTCGGATCGGATCTAACCAATTTTCAAAATCATTTCAAAATATCTTTTTCAAAACCTCAAAAATGGACAATATATTTTTTCAAAATATATAAATTATTTACGAATATATTTAAAAATTAGTTAAACTATATAAATTAACTAAAAAGTATTAAAAATAACAAATAAACAAACTACAAATTTTTTTTTAATAAAATATCTAAATCACCTTAAAATATATAAAAACATTAACATATTCAACCAATTTCAGATATCTTCGGATTCTAATTCGGATTTCGGTTCAGTTCGGATTATAACCATAGTCCAAAGTATTAAGCTCATAAGTTCCGTTCGGATATTTTTGTAAAACTAGATGGTGGTCCGCACACTTGTGCGGACAAATATATATCTAACTAATTTAAATTTT
>OVBX01001687.1:0-24236 GCA_900406325.1 Erucastrum elatum | reverse complement strand
TGTACCTGCGATCTTCCACTCCTGGAATACCTTCCTTAATCTTGTAAATCCATTTACACCCAATTATTCTCTGGTTTTCCGGTTTTGGGACGAGCACATAAGTGTCGTTCTCATCCAGAGATTGCTTCTCTTCTCCCATAGACCTGTTCCACTTATCCCAGTCTCTACTCCTTCTAGCTTCTGCTAGTGACTTTGGTTCATCCATCTCCAAGATTTCTGCTGTAGCCAAAGCATAAACTACAAAATCAGATCCTTCAAACCTCGATGGTGGTCTGATGACTCTTCTTTCCCTGTCTCTTGCCAACAGATAGTCATCAAACGACTCGATATGACTCTGATTTTCTTCCTCATCTTCCTCAGATTCCTCATTCTCTTCTGATTCAGTTTCTGACCGTGAACTTCCCGAAGTGTCTCCACCTTGACCAGTAGAGTCCTCACTTCCCGAAGCTTCTCCACCTTGATCGGTAGACTCTTGAACTGAACCAGTTGTAGTCAGTCCTTTGATCAAATCAGTACTGAAAGTGACTTTCTTCTTCTTCTTAGACTTAGCCATTTCTCTCTGATCTCGATCCTTATACAGCTTCTCCTCATCAAAGACTACATTTCTGCTGATAGTACTCCTTTCTTCATCTTGTAACCACATCCTGTAACCTTTAGTACCATGTGGATAACCCATGAAGAATCCCTTAACAGCTCTTGGACTTAGCTTGTCCTCTGTTCTGTGTACATAAGCAACACAACCAAACCGCCTGAGATGACTGTAATCAACCTTTGACCCTAACCATACCTCCTCTGGAATATGAAACCTCAAAGATGCACTAGGAGACCTGTTTATCAGATAAACCGCAGTCGACGCTGCTTCAGCCCAGAACTTCTTCTCTAACCTTGTTTCTGCCAACATACACTTGATCTTATCCGCTATTGTCCTATTCATCCTCTCAGCCACTCCATTCTGTTGTGGAGTATAAACGCAAGTCCTGTGCCGTTTAATCCCTAAGTCTTGACAAAGCTTATCCATCCGATTGTTGCAGAACTCCAATCAATTATCTGTCCTTAGACACTTGATCTTCTTCTTTGTTTGATTTTCCACAAGTGCCTTCCACTCTGAAAAATTCTCAAACACCTCATCTTTACTCCTTAAGAATCTGATCCAAACCTTCCTTGAGTAATCATCGATGAATGTAAGAAAGTATCTACATCCCGATAGAGTTGGCTCATTTCAAACCGAGCCCCATAGATCACTGTGAATGTATTCGAGAATACCTTTAGTAGTATGTTTCCCATCTGGAAAGCTTTGCTTGTGAGACTTTCCAAGTACACACTCCTCACAGAAATCTAATGTGTGGACCTCCTTTGAGTCTAGATAACCTCATTTGACCAGAAGATTCATGTTCTTCAGACTCATGTGTCCTAATCTTGAGTGCCATTTGTTTGTCAAGTTTACTTCAGCTCTGACTACAGACGCTTCTCTCTTTACCACTGATCCTTGCAGATAATACAGTCCATCTTCATATTTCCCAGAAATCACCTTTTGATCATTCCTGTAGAAAGTAACCATGAAGTCTTCCCCTTCATACTTGCAACCGCTCTTTTCTAACTGGCCATAAGAGATGAGATTCCTACTCATGGTTGGCATATATCTCACCTCAGTCAAGATAACTGTAGTTCCTTCAGAGTTTATGATCTTCAGCTTGCCAATACCTTTGACTTCACTTGAAGTATTGTTACCCATCAATACCTTTCCACCTTTAAATTTCTTGAAATCAAATAAGGCATCTATATCTGGTGTAATGTGGAATGTACAACCAGAATCCATGACCCACTCACTCTTAGGGTCCTTTTCACTTGCTGTCAAGATCATAGGAAACTCCTTTTCCTGAGCAACATTTGCAGAATCAGTTGCTTTCTCATTCTTCCTTTCAGGACAATCTTTCTTGAAGTGTCCTTCCTTCCCACATACCCAACACTCTCTAGCTTTGTGTTGATTCCTTGGTCTAGATTTAGACCTTGAATCTCTGCTCTTGGATCTTCCACTCGACTGACCAGAACTCTTCCTCTCAGGTCTACCCCTGGACACAACCAAACCTTCTGCATTTGACTTAGCCTTTCCAATGAGCCCCTTTTCCTTTAGCTCAACTTCTTTGGCATATGCAGAACTGGTTACTTCATTCAAAGTCAGTGTTTCCTTCCCATTACCGTATTTAAGTGTATGAACCAGTGAGTCGAACTGCTTTGGAAGACTCGACAGGACCTGGATAGCTTGGTCCTCATCACTCACATTAATGTTCAAACTCGCCAAATCGTCTACCAGTTTCAGAAACACATCAAGATTCTCCTCTACGCTTTTGTGCTCTTCCATCTTAAAGCTGGCAAACCTCTGCTTCAAATAAATTCGGTTAGGTAAAGATTTGGTTTGATAATCCCTTTCCAGAGCCTTCCACACTCCTAGAGCTGTTGTATCCTTCATAACCTTCTGTATGATCATATTGCTAAGAGCAGAGCATATCAAATTCTTTGCTCTCTTATCCTTCTCCTTTTTCAGCGGATCAACCGGAGAACTCATAGCTTCTGTGACCTCACCTTCCTTTTCTTTCCCTTTAACAGAACTGTTGGATCCATCTTCTTCAAGAACAAAATCCAAACCCTGAAGCTCAAGCTGCATAAGCATTTTAAACTTCCATAACCCAAAGTCTCCTTGACCGTCAAACTTCTCCACCTCAAATTTACCTTGAGCTGGCTCCATGACTCAAGACTTTAACCTCTGCCAAAGCTGAACAACCCAGACCAGAAACCCTTTAACTTCTTCAAACAACTCCAACCACTGAACAAAACCAGAAAACCTATGAACCTGTGCAGCCAAACACCAACAGCAAATCAGAAACTGAAACCGCTTCCTCTCCTCTGCTGAACCTGATGCTCTGATACCACTTGTTGAGAAATTGTCCTTAAACCACTTAACTGGTTTATATCTCACTTGACTAATTAACCTAGCACACTTCTTGTTGTTGTTTGAGTTTGTTAAAGACACAAGAGAATTTTTGACCCAGTTCCCTATCGGTACATCTTGGGAGAGGACGGCACTCTCAACGATTCACTAGTATCAAGTGTTTACAAGAGCTTTCTTTACACAACAACATTTGTGTCTCTCTATTCACCTAGAGACAACACAACAATGAGCTAAAGACTTAAGCTCACTGAACCTGTGTGTATAAGAGATGAAACCCACTCTCCCTTGAGAAGAAACAGCCTAAGACTCTTGACCGGATCTCCCTTTGGCTTCTCCTTGTAGATATTCCTTCAATCTATTCTCTTTGCTCTTGCTTCTTGCCTCTCTCCTTCACTAATCTCTCCTTGTGTTAAATGAGTTGTTAGGAAGCAAGAAATTAGGTTTAGAAACTATATATAGTGTCTCCCTAAACCTAATCACTAATGGGCTTTCGACCATAATAAAGCCCAACAAGTCATAAACATATTTCTCATAACTTAGCTCCTCAAGTCTTGTGCTTTCCTCAAGTCTTGTGCTTTCTTCTCAAATCTTATGTTTTTTTCTCAAGTCTTGTGTATATCATAACTCAACCAAGAAAGTGATATCCACCAAATTGCTCATAATCAACAATAAGCAGCTAGCTGCCTCAAATGTGGACGGATGAAAGAGTCTCCCATCGTCGAGGTATTGGATTCGGTCTGGACACAGCAAACCTTACTGATGTTTTGTCTTAAAGGTAGAGACTTTCGTGGGTTTGACTCCGAGTAATGAAGTGAGAATGATGGAGCTCCCCGAAGATCGATCACACCCATCAGAGGCAGCGGGTGGAACAAACACGAGAAGAAATGCAGGAGTGCTTTATTGCATAAATTCTTGGGATTTTTGTATGATGTAAGGCAGCTTTTTTCTTGGGAAATTAATAGACAGTAAATACAATTTTTGTTTTTTTTTCGAGTTTTGTTTTTTCTTGATGGTTGATCAGTTGCTGCACATTGCCAGACTGTTTAAGTGCATGGAAGGAAGTGAGTAATATTTTTAAAAGGGAAAAAAAGTTACTAGATCCTTTTTTTTTTTTTGAACAACAGTTACTAGATCCTTAAAATACGTAAAATCCACATGAAACATCTGACTATTTATCTACTTTGACAAGTATGTGGCAACGTGGCGTTTTAACTTTGACAAGCGACAATCCATTTAAAATTATATAAAGGAGAATTTAATGATAATTAATAATAGAAATTCTTATTAAATTCTTGTATTGTTTCTTTTTTTTTTTGCTAAACGGTTGTATTGTTTCTGAGCCATGATGAACTGACTCTCTAATAAGTTTTTTTTCTGTCTTATTTTGATTTGTCGGTATTCTTATGAAAAAGGAAAGAGACTAGGAAGGAAGTCAACAAAAGATAGAAAGTAATGTTTGATAAAACAAAAAAAAAAGATATATAGAAAGTAATGTTTGAGAGATATGTAAGCAAATTGGCATATTGCTTTCAACACACACGGAAACTAGGAAGCCACGTTCCGTGGCGGCCACTCACATGTCTTATTTAGCTCATAAGCCACAAACAAATAAGAGAATATCCACACCGCTGCAAAAATAAGACCAAAAGAAAAAAATCAAACTTGGACTCTATTTATCTCTTTGGACAAGTACATTCTGTACATTAGGGGTGGACACAGAACCGATATCCGGAGTTTTGAGAATATACGTGATCCGATCCGTTCTTCATAAATATTCATTTTTTTAGTGGATCCGATTCGTAACTTTTCGAATATTTGGTGTTCCGAATATCCGTAAATATCTAAATTTTTGCCGGATATTCGATTCGATCAGTAAAAATTAATAAAAATAAAATAAAAATAAAAGAAAAATAAGAAAAATCTGATAAAAATAATAATATTTCATTACAACTTTTTTAAGAAATTACATACTTTCAAAATTTTTAATAAATAAATAATTAATTTAGTGAATAAAAATATTATAAAACTTACATAGAAATATAAAAGTATATATATTATATAATTTTATCAACATATATATATGTACATAACGGATCGGATCAGATATCCGTTTCTAAAAATATTAGTATTTGTGATTTACTTTGGTTTTGATGGATATTAGATTTTAGTATTTGTTTTGGTTCGTTAAGTTCAGATTTTTCGGATCGAATCAAAATAAATAACGGATCGAATCAAAATTTACGGATATTTTGTCCACCTCTTGTATTACATACTAATAAAAAACATCTAAAAACAAAACTAGTGATAAAAACATCTCTGACAGGTAATAGTTCGGTAATCATTAGAAAACTAAATCATTTAACAACTATTAGAAATATGATTTCACAAAAAAAACTAATAGAAATAGGTAACAATTACCAAAAATAGAAAAATAAAAATGAGTAAAATTTAAAAACCGTTAGCTATAAACAACTAGTAGCCGCCGCATTTGGTAATTAAAGCTCCACGTACATTGTGACGATGGGGGAATGGTTCCTGTGACGTTTACACGGAAACAAATAAATCTGCCGATAAGTCTGGAGCTCTGAGGAGCAATATCAAAGTTGAACTCCTCTAAAGCGAGGACCACGCTCTACTCTCTACTACACCTTAAAAAAATTATTAGAAAGAATAATTAAATTTTATAATGATGCAAAACAGCAAACAATCTTAAGACAGTTTTACATTATTTCCATCGAAATGTTAGTGTTTAGACGCTTTTACCTTTGTCGTATAACCATTTGGGAATTGAGATATAGGTATAACAAACCTTTGCACAAAAAAAAAGGTATAACAAACCTCACACACGCTTAAGTAAAATACGGAAAATCTCAAGATAACAAATCACCTGTTTAAAATGTGCTTGTTCTCAACTCATCACCATTTGGGTAATTAACTCTATCAGAATGTGGGTCTTTTGACATCTTCTATTTTATTTTCTAACAAGTTTTCATATTTTTAATACAAATCTGATAGCTGAATCTTGATTAATTAACAAAGTAACATATTACATGAACATATATGTGATCCGATCAAGAACAACGATACAATCAAGTCTTCATTTGTGCTTGTTGCATTATGTCTTCTAAGAGTAATGTGATGTTGGAATGAGAAGAGCCTCCTTCATCAACAGCCTTGTGAGCTAATTCTCCAAGCTTTTTAGCTCTTTCCCTTCTCTCTTTAGCTTCATCAGTATCACCCATCAATGCTTCCACAGCCTTCTTCACTCCTTCTCTATCCACCAATACTCCTATATTTTCCTCTTCTCCCCAACTCGTGGGATCTTCAACACCTGATTGCACACCAACTTTTAATACCTCCACCGCCAACTTCTCATTGCAGAATTGGTCTCCAAACAATGGCCATGTGAGCAATGGAACTCCCGAGGTTATCCCTTCTAGAGTCGAGTTCCATCCACAGTGTGTCAAGAATCCTCCAACGGCAGGATGTGAAAGGATGAGCACTTGTGGCGACCACCCTCTTATGAGAAGGCCTCTTTCTTTGATTCTATCTTTAAACCCGCTCTCTGAGATCCATTCATCTAATTCTTTATACTTCTCCCAATTTCTTATAACCCAAATGAAAGGTCTTTGGGATTCCTCTAGGCCAAGCCCTAGCTCTTTGAGCTGAGACAGAGGAACATTGCATATACTTCCAAGGGAAACATATAATACCGATCCTTCTTCTTTAGAATCAAGCCATTTTATACACTCCTCTTGATCAATGGCCGCCTTATTTCCCCTCTCAGCTTTGTCTAAACCTACCTTGTTGCACAAGGAAACCGGTCCGATGCTCCATACCTTGCCTGATTTAACCTTCTTGTAGTCTCTAACGTAATCTTGCTCGAGCTCTTCAAACGTATTGACAATCACACCATAAGAAGTGTTATCCCCATCAATCATCCCGTCTAAAATCTCTTTCCAGTCTCCATCACCAGTTACCAAAGGAAGCTGAGCTTTTGTGAACTCAACTCTGTCAGGAAAACTTGGGATGGGGAAGTACTCCTTGTTCGACTCTATAGTTTCCCAAAACTCGTAGTTTTGGCGCATAATGTGCAGACAAAGAAGGTTGAAGCAACCCATGCCATGAAAGATGATCTTTGGTATACCAAAGTTCTTGGCAATTCTGTTTGTAAAAGGCAAACACATGTCGCCGATTATGCAGTTTGGCCTAAGTTGGATCTCCTTCAAAATCTTCTCGACCGGTTCCTCGAGCATATAAATTTCTGTAAAGAACGATGCTAACGGCACCGATGAATCAAGCAAGTCCACATTCTCGTGTCCTTGTGGTGAAACCGGCTCTTGAGATGGAAACTTCACTTGCACAAGATTGATGGGCAAGCCGGACTGAATGGCACGGTTAAGAACGTCCTTGAACCGGGAAGCGTTGTGAGGTGTTGTGACGATGGTTATAGTCACACCTCGCTGAGCCAAGAGCCTCGCAATATCCACCATGGGGATCATGTGGCCTTGAGCCATGAAAGGGAAGAGAACAAAGTGAAGAGGAGGTTGAAATTTTTGGGATGTTTTGGAAGCCATGAGAAACTTACTTTATGTATTTTTCGTTTGCTTTGATTTGGATTATTTGTGCTGTGTAGTTGCTCTGCTTACATATATGTACATTTATACTCATGAAAAAGTGGAATTCAAGAAAAAAGTAAAATAAAACGTGTTGTAAAAGAGAACAATAACAAGTTGGTTTATTCATTGCAGGACACAATATGGTTCACAAAGTACATTCCGTGGCGGGGACTCCTGTGTCGTTTTGTATTTCATATAACTATAAGCCAAAATGAACTGGAGTAATATTCTTGAGAACTACAACGAAAAGATAGCGTAGAGTTCACAGGCTCAAAAATCAACTTTGGATAAACATAGAAATATTAGTCACTTTTTTTAGGGTTCAAATTTGGATAAAAATAGCGTAAATATTTACAACAACCATCAAAGCACCAATAAAAAGGCATAAAACTTAGACTAAGATATACTCATATGCTGTACCACTATGGTAATATACGAGTCCTAGTTTATTTGAGGGTTCATATTCTTTCTAGCCACATAATTTTACAGACTAATTTGCATATAATTTTTTTTTTGGTTAACAACCAACACAAGACCTCTAGACTTATATATTAAGCACATTGAGTTTTATTGTTTATTATTGGGTGAATTTGCCAAATAGCCAATATCTGAAGCATAATTAAGTGAATAGCATTGATTTTGACATATTTAAATAACTAACAATTAAGTACCAACTCATCCGGTTATACCCTTTTTTTAATGCAAGTTATTAGTTACAGAAAAAACACAAGACGTCGATACACTTATATGGTCAAAAACAATCATGGAAAAAGAGTAGAGAGAACTACTATCTAAAATGGAATAGAAATAACTCTTGTGAACATATTTGTGTATCCAACCCACTTCCAACTCTAAACCCAACACACTTTCCAGATTTAAATACTAATGAATGTCTAAACCCAAATCCAAATGTAAAATATTTTAGATTAAATTAAAATACAAAATAGTATATAATATTTTTTTACTATTAACTATACTATATGAAATGGAATGGAAAGAAAACTAGACTAGATAGAGAAATACATATGTGTTGTTGAAATGTTAACACATTTGTGTCTCCAACCCACCTCTAACCTTGAACCCAACACGCTTCCAAGATTTAAATATTAAACCCTAAACTTGAAAGCCTAAACCCAAACCCAAATGTAAAATATTTTAGATTAAATCAAAATACAAAATAGTATATAATATTTTGTACTATTAACTATACTATATGAAAAATGGAATGGAATGGAAACTAGATTTGATAGAAAAATACATATGTGATGCGGAAATGTTAACACATTTGTGTTTCCAACCCACCTCTAACCCTGAACCCAACACACTTTCAAAATTTAAATAACAAACCCTAAACTTGAACGCCTAAACCCAAACCCAAATGTAAAATATTTTAGATTAAATTAAAATCCAAAATAGTATATAATATTTTGTACTATTAACTATACTATATGAAATAGAAAGGAAGAGAAAAGAGACTTGATAGAAAAAAACATGTGTGCTGCTGAAATAGTGAAATATATGATATGATCACTAAACTCAAACTTTTAACTCCTACAAACCTAAAATAAATATATAATATGAGCTTTTAGTCAGAAATTTTGTTTAACATTCATCAAATGGAATAGAACAACACATATAAAATAGTATAAATTATACTAAAATGACAACAGCCAAAAAATCTCACATATTTTGACGTCTGAAAAAGTAAAAAAAAATGTGGACATCGATAAGATATAATTTATTTTAGGTTAGTTTAATAAATAACTTTTTTTCTTTTTAGGAGGTGCAGCCGGTTAACTTGAAAGGGTATAAATGTATTAATATGAAATTATAACGGTGTGTATAGATGCGTTAGGTTAAATAGCTAGTTGGCATATTATGCTTTTTTTTCTTGTCTACTGGAGCCAATTTCCCTTTATTTTTATTTAAGACATTTTTAGTGGCAAACTGTTATTGAAATTTTAGTGGGAGATTATAATCACGGGCCCCCTATATTCTCTGAAAAAGACACAAGGCACACATCATGTGACCTGTATTATTGAAGGCAAAGCTGTTGTCTACGTAAGTGCTGAGCCTAAGAAGATTGTTCGAATATGGGACGGGGGTAAAAGAGTGATAAAACTCGAACTGGAACTGAAAAAAATGATTGTAATAACTGAAAAAGATGGTCGAACTAAATTCAGTTTTTCACCCATCTTTCATTGATACTACCTCCCTTCCACTACAAGTTTTAGGACAAGAATATGTTTTGGAAATACATTATTTGGTATGTTCTGTAAATTTTATATTATTTAATAACAATAAATCGTATTTATTTTTTTAAATAACTGAATTAGCTATATTAGTGGTTTAATTTTATTATAAATTATAATCATAAAAGAAAACATTTGTTATGATATTAAATGTATTTTTAATATATATATAAACAAAACATTATCTTTATGAAATCGAAGGAGTACTAAAAATTAAAAGAAAAATAATCCTCGTGAAATAATAAAAAGGACGAACACGTTCATAATATATCATGACCATCAAAAGATATATAAATCTATAACACTTCTGTGTATTAAGTCCACAGCCGCCAAATTAAACTTGACTATTTTCCGAAGCATTAAAAATCTTCAACAACAAAAGAGGTTGCCATGCAAATATAAAAATGAAAGCTTCGTCGTATGACTTAACATTTTATTTTATTTTAAATATTGTTTATCTTTTCTATGATAAACTACATTATTAGAGGAATGATAAACTATCGTGTACATAACACAGACATTATTGGCAACATTTATTTTATAACATTAAGAAAATATGGACGTATTCAATTCTTGGATTGTGCTAACTGCGATATGTCTTGTAAGAGGAATGTGATGTTAGAATGAGAAGAGCCTCCTTCATCCACAGCTCTATGAGCTGATTCTCCAAGCTCTTTGGCTCTTCTTCTTCTCTCCTTAGCATCATCACCATCACCCATCAACTCTTCCACTGCCTTCTTCACACCTTCACTATCCACCAACACTCCTATCTTCTCCTCTTCACCCCATTTCATAACCTCTTCAATCCCAGCTCCTACACCGACTTTAAGAACCTCCACGACCAGTTTCTGGTTACAGAACTGGTCTCCAAACAACGGCCATGTGAGCAATGGAACACCTGATGTGATTCCTTCCAGAGTTGAGTTCCATCCACAATGTGTCAAGAATCCTCCAACAGAAGGATGTGAAAGTATAAGCATTTGAGGTGCCCATCCTTTTATGAGAAGCCCTCTCTCTTTAACCCTTTCTTCAAAGCCGCTCTCTAAGAACCACTCAGAAAGCTCATTATACTTTTCCCAACCTCTTATGACCCAAATGAAAGGTTTTTGAGATTTCTCTAAGCCTAGCCCTAGCTCCTTTAGTTGAAAGAGAGGAAGATTGCAGATACTTCCAAGGCAAACATATATCACCGACCCCTCTTCTTTAGAATCAAGCCATGTAAAACATTCTTCTTCATCAATGACCGCCTTGTTTCCCCTCTCAGCTTTGTCTGATCCTTTCTTGTTGCACAAGGAAACAGGTCCAATGGACCATACTTTCCCATCTCTTGCCTCTTTGTAATCTTTGATATAAGCAGGCTCCAACTCCTGAAATGTGTTGATGATTACACCATCGGATGTGTTATCTGCTTCTACCATTGCGTCCAAGAAGTACGTCCAGTCTCCGGCATTTTCATTGGTTCCCACGGGAACTTGAGGCTTTGTGAATTGAACTCTGTCAGGAAAACTAGGAACATAGAAATACTCTTCGTCAGACTTTAAGTTCTGTAAGATCTCTATGTTTTGGCGTAAAACATGCATGCACAAAAGACAAAAGGAAGATAATCCATGAAAAACGATATTTGGAATATTGAAGGCCTTGGCGATTTTGCTTGTATAAAACAAACAAAAATCAGAAACTAGACAGCTTGGTCTAGGTTTCATATCTTCTAGTAGCTTCATGACCGGCTCTTCCAGCATGTTAACTGCTTTAAAGAAAGGCACCATCAACTCCATCGAGTCAAGCGAATCGATATTGTCTTGTCCTTCTGGCAGCCCAGCTTCTTGAAGTGGAAGCTTCACATGCACTATGTTGATGTGCAAACCAGACTCGATGGCACGGTCCACTACATTCTTGAACCTCCCTGCGTTGTGAGGCGTCGTGACAATTGTTATGGTCACACCGCGCTGAGCTAGGAGCCTTGCGATATCGACCATGGGAATCATGTGGCCCTGAGCCATGAATGGGAAGAGAACAAAATGAAGAGGCGGATGAACTTGTTGGGTTTTTTGGAAAGCCATAGTGATTTCAACTCAGTGAAGAGCTTTCAAGTTTGTTTTGTTTTTATTGTGAGTGTGTGATAGACTGATCGTGAGGTTATATAGGACCAAAATGATGTAGTAAATGACGTCAAGCAACACATACACAAAAGAAAGATTATTACGTTCTATTAGACGTTTCGTGGCCAATACTTTCTTCTGTTGTCCTTTTGTGACTATTCTGCGTCTCCTAGTGTCCTTTATTTCCCTGCAAAGTTAATAGGAGGTAATTATAATAGAAATACTTGATGTGCAAGACACAAAATCAGTTTTAACTCTCTCGGTCATTACCAAAATCAAATTGTCTTTGAAACTTCAACATTCACTTTCAAAGCCTTCAAATTAAGCTTCGCCCACGGTAATATCTATTAGAAGAAGCGAAAATCAAATTAAATAAAAGGTTAAGAACAAATGGTAATTAAACACGAAAGAAAGTAAGAAACTTAGAATTGATTACACGGTTGACGTAAATATGTGTTTAGGGTTTCTATATTGATTGTGTATTGATCATTTATAATTTCTTAAATATATTTATATAACCTCAAAGTTCTAATATTCTTTATTTTAATTTAGGAAAACCTTTTTATCTACCAAATTTGTTTTCTAATTCTAAAAATAGTACCCTCTAGATAATGTTTTCTTTTAGCAAGTAAAACGGTTGAAGATGGTTCGAGGTAGTTTTTAAAAAAAAAAAAATAAGTATGTAAATTAGGATCTAAAAATTCAAAATTGTAGACATATTTCAAAATTTAAAAATTATATTTTAAGAGAAACATTAAAACACAGCATCATTGTGTTATAAATATATATAGTTAGTATTTTTTTTGAACATTTCCTCAGAATAATTTGAGATGGCCCTGCCTGATCTTGATATCAATTTTCATAATGTGCCAATCTGCCTTGAGTCCACAATGGTCTAACGAATATGTTATTTTACTGATACAACAAAATTTAACTCAGTCTAGAATCAACAAAAATCTAGTCACATATTTAAGACAATTAAAAGATTTTTTAAACCATTAAAATTTATTATTAATTTTATTTTAAAACTTAAAATTTAATCAAACATAATTTTAGCTTAACTAAATATATATGTATTCTACACATAAATTTAGTTTCTAAAATATACAATGTTTTATATTGTATTATGAAAGTATTAATAGTTTCTCTAAAATATAAACACAAATTTTAAATATTTTTAGATATACAACAAAACTATATAAAAGTTTAATAATTGATTTATTAATTAAAAAGTTTACATTGAAATTGAGATTGAAAATATTGCTCTCTTATATTTGAAGAAATATTATTCATAAACTCATTTTCCATCAGAAAGATGCACAACTAGAAAAGAAATTCCTTCATTTTTTTGGTTTGGCAACAAAATGAGGATCATCTAGCATGTTTTTTTAGGATTCTTTTGTAAAACTTATACAAGAGCATCTACATACAAATAACGTACATTCTATATATAGAAAAAAATCTCAATGTTGTAAAATTGAATAAAAATCTAATATAAGAATCTGTATAATTTAACATTATTTTACGTATCTTTTGAAACATTTGATGACTTGATCTTTTGAAAATGAGTAATATAAAAATGAGTGAACGAAATTCGACCTCATTTCCATGCGGTTGATGATCGTTGTTTGTGGCATCATGGGGAAGATGATTACAAGCCAGTATTCTCTAGCTCAGCAACCTGGAACCAAATCCGACCTCATTTCCCTGCAACCAATTGGAGTAAAGCAGTTTGGTTCCCACAAGCCATCCCTCGCTTCTCCTTTATAACCTGGCTGGCGTTTAGAGATAGACTATCCACATGAGCACGCAGTAGAGCTTGGGGGTGCATACAACCTTGCATTCTATGCGAGGAGCCGGACGAAACCAGAGACCATCTGTTCTTCGCATGCCCCTACTCTTTTACAGTCTGGATTGATTTGGTGGGCTTCTTGCTTGGCTCCCGGGTTAACCCTGACTGGTCTATCACCATTGCATCTGTTCTTTCAACTCGCAGGAAGGAGGTCGACTCTTGCCTCCTAAAACTGGCACTACAGGCCACAATCCACACGGTGTGGCGTGAGAGAAACTGCAGGCGTCACCAAGAAGCACCAAGGAGCACGAGCTACATTCTTCGGTTTGTTGATAAGACCATCAGGAATCGAATTTCTTCATTACAAAGCAGGAAACCAGAGTTTTATGCATCCATNCCCCCCCCCCCCCCCCCCACCTTGAGTCACAAACTTATTTTTATTTTCCTTTGCAAATCATAAACATCAGTTTCCTGTAATTTTTTCTTTTTGTTGATAATCAATTTAAAATTTCAACAAAAAAAAAATGAGTGAACGAAAACAAAGGAAGCTGACGATATCAGAAAAGGCTCAAACTCGATTTTTTCACTATCTCAAAACTTTTTTTTTTAACTAGAACTATCTCAAAACATTATCTCGTACAATTTCCCTGAAAATAAATATATATTGATTACTTGGTTTAGAATCCACCAAAAAATCAAGAAAAGTCTCACATGTTTTACGTACACAATGAGGTAAACTCAGTTTGATAATAGTTTTGTTCGTTTATAATTGTAGAGATATGTTTAAAAGAAGTTTAACCTAACTTTTTAAACTTGACTTCAGAAAGTGAAAGTTATTATCATTGACTTGTCTTTTACTGGACATGTCGGACTAAGTCTCAATAAAGCAAATACAGAATGTATAAATGTTTGTATTTCTTTTAACAAAGACAAGAATCAATTATTGGATTGTGCTAGTTGCATTATGTCTTCGAGAAGGAAAGTAATATTAGAATGAGATGAGCCTCCTTCTTCAACAGCTTTGTGAGCTAATACTCCAAGCTCTTTGGCTCTTCTTCTCCTCTCTTTTGCATCATCACTCTCACCCATTAACTCTTCCACTGCCTTCTTCACTCCTTCTTTATCCACCAACACTCCTATGTTATCCTCCTCTCCCCATTTCATGGTTTCTTCAATCCCAGCTCCTACACCGACTTTAAGTACCTGCACAACCAGTTTCTGGTTGCAGAACTGGTCTCCAAACAATGGCCATGTGAGCAAAGGAACACCCGAGGTGATTCCTTCGAGAGTGGAGTTCCATCCACAATGTGTCAAGAATCCTCCAACAGAAGGGTGTGAAAGAATAAGCACTTGAGGTGCCCATCCTTTAATGAGAAGCCCTCTCTCTTTGACCCTTTCTTCAAAGCCGCTCTCTAAGAACCACTCAGCAAGCTCATTATACTTTTCCCAACCTCTAGTGACCCAAATGAAAGGTCTTTGAGATTTCTCTAAACCTAGCCCTAGCTCCTTGAGCTGAGACAGAGGAAGATTGCAGATACTTCCAAGGCAGACATATAGCACTGACCCTTCTTCTTTAGAATCAAGCCATTTGATACACTCCTCTTGATCAATTACAGCCTTGTTACCCCTCTCAGCTTTGTCTGCTCCTATCTTGTTGCACAAGGAAACAGGTCCAATGGACCATACTTTCCCATTTCTAGCCTCTTTGTAGTCTTTGACATAAGCAGGCTCCAACTCCTGAAACGTGTTAATGATTACACCATAGGACGTTTTTTCTGCTTCAGCCATTGCGTCCAAGAACTCCTTCCAGTCTCCAGTTGCATTGATTCTCACGGGAACTTGAGGCTTTGTAAATTCCACTCTGTCAGGAAAATTAGGAACATAGAAATACTCTTCGTCCGACTTTAAATTATGCAAGATCTCTAAGTTTCTGTGCATAACATGCATACACAAAATACAAAAGCAAGACATTCCATGGAAAACAACCTTTGGTATATTGAAGGCCTTGGCGATTTTGCTTGTATAAGGCAAACACAAGTCACAGATTAGACAGCTTGGCCTAGTTTTCATCTCTTCCACTAGCTTCATGACCGGCTCTTCGACCATGTTAACCATTTTAAAGAAAGGTACCATCAACTCCTTGGAGTCAAGCGAATCATAATTCTCTTTTCCTTCTGGCAGCCCAGCTTCTTGAAATGGAAGCTTCACATGCACTACGTTGATGGGCAAACCAGCATCCATGGCACGGTTTAAGACATTCTTAAACCTCTCTGCGTTGTGAGGGGTCGTGACAATTGTTATGGTCACACCGTGCTGAGCTAGGAGCCTTGCGATATCAACCATGGGAATCATGTGGCCCTGAGCCATGAAAGGGAAGAGAACAAAGTGAAGAGGAGGATGAACTTGTTTAGATGTTTGGGAAGCCATACTTGTTCCAAATCAGGGAAGAACTTTCTGAGTTTTGTTTTGTTTGGATTGTGGGGGTGTGTGATCGTTAGCTTATGTAATAAGATGGATAAGAAGAATAGTAATAGAAAGCCTTCACCAAAATGATGTAGTAGATGACGTAAAAAACACATAAAGTTGTACGTAAAAGATAATATTATTACGTTCAATGAAGACACAAAATCAAATTGAACTCTCTCGGACATTACCAAAGCCAAATTGTCTTTGAAAGGCAGCAATAATTGACTTGTCTTCTGCTGGACGTGTTGGACTATGTCTTCTATCCTCCAAATAAATCAAATAAAGAATAACGTATAAATTTTTATATTTCTTTTAACAATGACAATAATCAGTTATTGGATTGTGCTAGTTGCATAATGTCTTCTAAGAGTAAAGTGATATTAGAATGAGAAGAGCCCCCTTCTTCAACAGCCTTGTGAGCTAACTCTCCCAGCTCTTTTGCTCTTCTTCTCCTCTCTTTTGCATCATCACTCTCACCCGTCAACTCTTCCACTGCCTTCTTCACTCCTTCTTTATCCAGCAACACTCCTATCTTCTCCTCTTCTCCCAATTTCATTGGCTGCTCAACCCCGGCGCTCACACCGGCTTTTAGTACCTGCACAACTAGTTTCTCGTTACAGAACTGGTCTGCGAATAGAGGCCATGTAAGCAGTGGTAGACCAGAGGTTATCCCTTCAAGAGTTGAGTTCCATCCGCAGTGCGTTAAGAATCCTCCAACAGAAGGATGTGTGAGGATAATCATCTGAGGAAACCATCCTTTGATGAGAAGTCCTCTATCTTTGGTTCTTTCTTCAAACCCACTCTCTGAGATCCACTCAACTAACTCTTTGTTCTTCTCCCATCCTCTTATTACCCATATGAAAGGTCTTTGAGATTCTTCTAAGCCTAGGCCAAGCTCCTTGAGCTGAGACAGAGGAAGATTGCAGATACTTCCAAGACAAACGTACAGCACAGAACCGCCTTCCTTAGAGTCAAGCCATTTAAGACACTCATCTTTATCAATGTCAGATTTGTTTCCTCTCTCAGCTTTATCTTCTCCTATCTTGTTGCACAAGGAAACAGGTCCAATGGACCATGCTTTACCAGACCTAGCCACCTTGTAGTCTTTGACATAAGCAGGCTCCAGCTCTTGAAATGTGTTGATTATCACTCCATAGGATATCCAATCCGCTTCTTTAATCTCATCCATGAACTCCTTCCAATCTCCAGGGAGATATCTTTCAACAGGAACTTGAGGTTTTGTGAACTCAACTCTATCAGGAAAATTAGGAACAGTGAAGTACTCTTTGTCTGACTTCAGATCCTCCAAGACCTCACGATTGTTGCGTAAAACATGCATACATAGAAGACAAAAGCAGCACATGCCATGGAAGACGATCTTTGGTATGTTGAACGTCTTGGCGAGTTTGCTTGTAAAAAACAAACACATGTCAGAGATTATGCAGCTTGGCCTAGGGCTCATCTCTTCCATGAGCTTCTGAACCGGTTCTTCAAGCATGTTAACCGCTTTAAAGAAAGGTATCATCAGCTCCATGGAGTCAAGCAAATCGATATTCTCTTTTCCCTCTGGCATGCCAGCTTCTTGAGATGGAAACTTCACATGCACTACTTTGATGGGCAAGCCAGACTCAATGGCACGGCTTAGAACGTTCTTAAACCTCCCTGCGTTGTAAGGTGTTGTGACAATGGTTATAGTCACCCCACGCTGAGCCAAGAGCCTTGCGATATCGATCATGGGAATCATGTGGCCTTGAGCCATGAAAGGGAAGAGAACAAAGTGAAGAGGAGAATAAGATTTTTTAGCTGTTTCGGAACCCATGCTGTGATGATTCAAGCTAAAATTAAACTCTCAAGTTTTGTTTTGATTCTGGACTATAGTGTGAGAGCTTATATAGAACAAAGATGCGTGGAGAGCAATAAAAGAAAAACAGAAGATGTAATAGATGACGTACAACAGATTTTACTTGCCAAACGCCTCCAACACAGTCCACAAATTGACGTTACTACAAGACATTCTTAGCCAATCTATAGTTTGTCTCTTTGTGACCCTATCTTGCATCCTCTTATGTCTTCCTCTTACACGAAGAAGAAGATAATTCACAGACACAAAAGCAACATTAGTAAATAAAGACATCTAAGTTAAAAATTTAACCCCACAGAGGTATTGATTTGGTGTTTGAAACTTTAATGAAACAAGCTAAACCCAAAAACAAGATGCCCATCTATGATCTTTATACAGAAAAACCTAAACAAGCTAGTATGTTTTAAACTTTTGTACTGTGCAAACAATCTCATTTTCATAATGAAATTCAAATACTTATAACAAAAAGAAAAATTATAACAAATTGTTATTCTGGGATTCTTGTACTCTTTATGTTTCATTTTAAGTGTTGTATAAGGTATATGCACACATATTTTTTTTTCACACTAAAGATTTCATTCAACATGGAAGGATACATTTGTGGAATGCAGATTTGAGATAATAAGACAGCAGGAACATGATTTCCTCTGTAGACAAAAGCCAGCAGAATTATAAGGTAAATGCACACATATTAAGAAGGTACAAAATTTTATATCTTTATCTTATTTCATAAAACTATCATTAAATCAACAAATGAATTCAACCAATAGAAGAAATGATGTATTATATAATTGGTAACAAATGTCAAACATCGTTAATTTTTTATCTAAAATAACGAGAACATCAATTATTATGAAACAAAATATTTTTTTTTGAAACAACACATAAATTGATAGATATGGAGAGAGTATACATTTTATGACAGACTTCTATGTACCAGATATACTTTTCTAATTTATAGAATTTTGAAAAGTAGAAACTGATAAACCAAGGCAGAACATCCTTTTGGGGTAAAAATATATATAAAAACTATTGCATATCATTTTACTTTACGTATCGTATGAAAATTATGATGACTAATGAATAATTTGTTTTTTTATTATAGCACCATATATGTAAAAAAATCTATAAACAATGAAATTTAAGAAAGGTCAATGGAGAAGGAACAATATAGAATGAGTGGACAACAATAAAAGGAAGCTGACTATATCAAATTTATTTGATAGGTTATGTTGATTACTTGGTTTAGAATCCACCAAAAATTCTTGCTGTTCATAAATGTTTTTAGATATGTTTAAAAGAAGTTTAACTTCCCTTTTTGAACTTAGACTTCAGAAAATGAAAGTTATTTATCATAGACTTGTGTTCTGCTAGACGTGTCTACTATCCTCCAAATAAATCAACTGAAAAGAATCTATAAATGTTTGTATTTGTTTTAACAAAGACAATAATCAATTATTGGATTGTGCTAGTTGCATTAAGTCTTCTAAGAGGGAAGTGATATTAGAATGAGAAGAGCCTCCTTCTTCCACAGCCTTGTGAGCTAATTCTCCAAGCTCTTTTGCTCTTCTTCTTCTTTCTTTGGCATCATTACTCTCTCCCATTAACTCTTCCACTGCCTTTTTCACTCCTTCTTTATCCACCAACACTCCTATCTTCTCTTCCTCTCCCCATTTCATAACATCTTCAACACCGACTTTCACACCGGCTTTTAGTACCTGCACAACTAGTTTCTCGTTACAGAACTGGTCTGCAAATAGAGGCCATGTAAGCAGTGGTAGACCAGAGGTTATCCCTTCAAGAGTTGAGTTCCATCCGCAGTGTGTTAAGAACCCTCCAACAGAAGGATGCGTGAGTATAATCATTTGAGGTGCCCATCCTTTGATGAGAAGTCCTCTGTCTTTGACTCTTTCTTCAAATCCACTCTCTGAGATCCACTCAACTAACTCTTTGTTTTTCTCCCAACCTCTTATGACCCAAATGAAAGGTCTTTGAGATTCTTCTAAGCCTAGGCCAAGCTCCTTGAGCTGAGACAGAGGAAGATTGCAGATACTTCCAAGACAAACGTACAGCACAGAACCGCCCTCCTTAGAGTCAAGCCATTTAAGACACTCATCTTTATCAATGTCAGATTTGTTTCCTCTCTCAGCTTTATCTTCTCCTATCTTGTTGCACAAGGAAACAGGTCCAATGGACCATGCTTTACCAGACCTAGCCTCCTTGTATCCTTTGACATAAGCAGGCTCCAGCTCTTGAAATGTGTTGACTACCACTCCATAGGATGTCTCATCCGCCTCATTTATTTCATCCAGGAACTCCTTCCACTCTCCAGAAACATTTGTTTCGATAGGAATTTGAGGTCTTGTGAACTCAACTCTGTCAGGAAAACTAGGAACAGTGAAGTACTCTTTGTCTGACTTCAGATTCACCAAGAACTCAAGATTTTTGCGTACAACATGCATACACAGAAGACAAAAGCAACACATGCCATGGAAGAGGATCTTTGGTATGTTGAACGTCTTGGCGAGTTTGCTTGTATAAGACAAACACATGTCAGAAACTAAGCAGGTCGGAGGAGGGCTCATCTCTTCCATGAGCTTCTGAACCGGTTCTTCGAGCAAGTTAACTGCTTTAAAGAAAGGAAGCATCAGCTCCATGGAGTCAAGCAAATCGATATTCTCTTTTCCCTCTGGCATGCCAGCTTCTTGTGATGGAAACTTCACATGCACTACTTTGATGGGCAAGCCAGACTCAATAGCACGGCTAAGAACGTTCTTGAATCTCTCTGCGTTGTAAGGTGTAGTGACAATTGTGATGGTCACACCTCGCTGAGCCAAGAGCCTTGCGATGTCGACCATGGGAATCATGTGACCCTGAGCCATAAAAGGGAAGAGAACAAAGTGAAGAGGAGGATAAGATTTTTGAGCTGTTATGGAACCCATGCTGATGAATCAACTAAAAAAAAACTCTCAAGTTGAGTTGTGATTCTAGATTACATTTGTGAGAGCTTATGTAGAATAAAGATGCGTGGAGAGCAATAAAAAGTGAACAGAAGACGTCATAGATGACGCGAAAGAGAGTTTACTTGCCAAACAACTCCAACCAAGTCCACAAATTGATGTTACTACAAGACATTCTTAGCCAATCCAGAGTTTGTCTCTTTGCGACCTCATCTTGCATCCTCCAATGGTTTTCCTTTACAAGAAGAAGATATTTCATAGACACAAAAGCAACAACTTGGAGGCTCTCTAGCCACATCTACTGCAACTCTAAGAACTGCTGCAATAAAGGATAAAATTAAAGGCACATAAATAAAAAATTTAACCCCAAAGTGAAATTGGATTTGTGTTTGAAACTTTTAAAGATCGATTGAACACCAATATAAAACAGTACAAGAAGATAAATCCAACTTTGGAGTCATTCAAGATAGACAGCTATATGTACCAAGAAGCCTCAAAAATCACAATCAACAAAAGGAGAAGATAGGTCCAGAGCCTACAAACACTTTCGTGTGAATGGTTCTTTCCTGAGTTCGGTAATGGAGATGACACCACTAGTGGCAATTTCCTTATAAGATGAAAACATAAAACACTTTTACAATAAACACATTACCACACAAACCTGGATAGGTTTCACGTTGCACACTGCACCTATGGATCTATATCTATAAACCGTTTTGAATCTCTTGGACAAGGAATAGCAAAGAACATCTAACGTAAAAAGCTTGAAGAACAATGGAAGAAGCTTTTAAGCATATCCTTAAAAACATTAATTCAAACCAATGATCTGATAGAATATAGATTTTGTCTGTAACACAACCAGATACTCCTCTATACATTTGACACACCATAATCAACTTTTTCTCAGATCATATCTTTCTCTCCCTGTAATACGCTCCGCAATTCCAAAACCATAGCCGTAGAACCTTGACAAGTACATAACCAGTTGTGCTTAACGGTCGTCGATGAAGGACTTATTCATCAGGTTAACAGCATTATCCATGAACTGCATATTACCAGGTCAAAAAGAGAGAATCAATTGTTAAACTACAAGCTAAAGATGATTAAAAACTATGAATGAATAATCTTAAATTCTTACAAAATAGTAAAATATGTACAAAGTGCTAATGTAACCAACGCGTTCATGCTATCTGAAGAGGACATTTCGTTACTAACTACAATACAGAAGGCAAGACCAGAAAACGATCCAAGGAAGGGTTTGACTCCACACTAATCCTCACTTGTTGAACCTATCATCTATAGTTTAGTCTTTTGTCCTAAGAAACCCAAAAAAAGAAGATGCGCATCTATGCTANCCCCCCCCCCCCCCCCCCCCCCCAACAAACTAGCCTCGAGCAAACAAGAGTCTCAAGATGTCCTCTGAGGTAGTACTTACTAATATTGGAACAATCTAATAATTTAGACACAAAAAGCAAGTAACATGTCGTGTCATTTTTTTTTTTACCTTCCCAAGCATCTTCAGCTCTTTCCCCACTGGTTCCAAGAACTTAAGATCAACTTCAACAGGCCACACCTACACAGCGATCAAAACAAACATTNAAAAAAAAAAAAAAAAAAAAAAAAAAACTGTTAACACAAATCCAAACACCTCATAACACACACAAAACATTTGCTTTACCTTAACACCAAGAAGACGAAGAGGGGTGACTTGACCAGGAACAACGCATTCGGGTCCTGCAGATTCAAGCACTGCTTCCATCGCCAAACCACCTCCCACTGGATTCGGATGCTACAGAAAAAGAAGAAGAATTGATTAAACACACACAATTTGAGTATCGGAATCTATTTTAGCAATCAAGCTAAAAAGGGAGAAAAACCTTCATGACGGCAATGGCGTAATCGGTCTCAGGGCTTTGAGAGATGGAGAGAACAGGTGAGCGGCTGATTCGAGGTACTGGCTTTACTGAGGAGACACGCCACGGTGCGTCCTCGGCGAGTGTTGTTGTTGCTCCTCCTCCTCCTTTCTTTGCCATTTTTTTTTCACCTAAAACGATTTATCTTCTTCTTCTTGTTCTGGATAGGATTAGGATTAGAAAGAGAGAAAGGTTTTTTTATGTGATTGCGAAAGTGAGAGAAGCNGTTTGTGGTTAGCTTTGGGATTGTGTTCGTGTGCTTGTTAAAAAGAGATGATACTCCATTTTTCCGGTTTCTCCTTCGACTCTTGACCCCTCATTAAGCATTTTATTACAGAATTACCATTCTCACTATTGGGCTTACAGTCTGGCCCGCTTAAGACAAGAGGGGAAGACGAAGGGATAATAGACCATTTCACTATTGGGCTTAGCTTCTTCTTTCTTATTCATAATTTACATACATTTACTAAAGTTACACAGTCGTATACTCTTGCTACGTGTCTGAGGTTAGCTGATGGTCCTGATTTTTGAAAATTTCACTCAATTACTCCCACGTTCAAATATCTTGCTTTGCTGGATTGTTAAGCTACTTTTTTCTTTGTTGATTAACACTTTGCTAATGGGTTTATGACTAGAAGTTCATTATCAAGTCCTCATTTCAAAATTACCACTCTCAGAGGTTTGATGAAGCTCTGCTCTAAAACTAGTAATCAATGCATCATGCTTGTTGAAATCCTCGAACGTTCTTATAATATCATAGAGATCTTGACAAGTTATAGGTTAATTGAGGATAACTTACTCTCTAGGATAAGTAGAACCGATTTAGCAGAGTAAGAGAAACCAGTTGACACAAAATCAAGTCATCATCAATCAAATGCATAGTCAAAACTCAGTAACACAAAGTATTCAAGCTTAGAGAAATACATAATAAATAAGATCCCAAAGAGGTTGTAAAAATCCAAGTCCATGAGCTTTCAATGACGTTCTAACAAACTCTACAAGAGCTCATTTACATTCTCAACAAAATAAGGTTCTTCTACTTCCACACACTAACCTCTCAAGTCTCAACATTCGCTCTGTTACCCGCAAGGATAATGGAGATCTCGAGTCCACGACTGAAGGCTTGGTTGAAGAGGAGACGAGACTGGAACGTGGAGATGAAAGGGAACCAGGAGAGGAGAGCAATGGGAGCAAAGATGAGCATACCCATCGCAGCATCGTAAATGCGTCCAAACTCTCGGACTGTCTCCCACAAACCAAACAGCTTGATCAACCACTTCCATGTGATGGCTAAAGACAGTATTGCCCAACCTGTCGGGATGAAGCC